>JAMKQA010024198.1:0-30104 GCA_024699735.1 Posidonia australis
AAACACACCACAGGAGAGAAACCAAAGGCACAACACACAGGGAAGAACCACAACCAAACAACTCAAACTGAATTAACCATTAATAAACCATATTCAATAATCATAAGAAATCCATGGTTTATATAAAATAGAAAATTCCAGACACAGATGTTACATATACAAATGATAAAGGAGATACAAAGTCAACCTTAAGGTGCTACACAAATGTGGAAGACAATCTAATCACTTGGCAAAGTAAAAAGTAAAATGACGTTTTTAAATCTAGTGTAAAGGCAAAGTACTGCTCGATGGCATGGACAGCTACTAAGTTGATGTGGCTCAGGTCATTGTTAGTGGAACTTAATTTAACTACGAAGACTCCTATGCCTATGTATTATGATAACCAAATAGCAATTTTCATTACCAATAATCTAATTTTTCATGAACAGATAAAATACATTGAGGTTGATTGACATTACATACATGATATTGTGATGAGAGGGATCACTGCCACTCTCTACACACCATCTTCCGAATAGCTTGCAGGCAACTTTACAAAAGGATTAAGTGTTGGAGTGTTTGAATATCTTTGTAACAAGCTAGACATGATTAATATATATACTCCAGCTTAAGGGGGAGTGTTAGAGATATTATTAGATATATCTTATATTATATGGGTGTTATATAGATTATTGAATATCCATATATTAAGATACATGTATACCTAATAACAAGATATATAATCTCTAACACGTGATTATTGCGAAAGGGTTGCATGGAAAAATCACCAAAGTACACTATATTCGAGACATCAAATTGTCTCAAAACTAATAAAAAAAATTCTAAATTCGTCAAACCATAAGTCAACTCCATAAGTGCTTTAAATGTTCAATGAAAGATCATAGCCCATTGGTGATAAGATTGAAGAAACAAGTAACGCTGACACGTGAGCAAGAGATGGACTGCAATATTGCATTAAATATTGAATCCAATAAGGCAAAAACAAATCTCATGTCGACAGACAGCAAAGCATACTCTACCATAGGTGGAAGGAATTAGTTTCAGAATGCTTACTAGAAGTTGATCATACCTGCCGTAAGAAAGCCGGACGAAGTTGATACAATGACTGTATAAAGCTTTTAAAGCTTGTCCTTTTCAATAAAAATTATCTGAGCAATAAAAGATTGATGCAAGGAGAGCTTATAACGCATGTTAGGCAGAAGAGAAGGTCAATGGTTCTATCTGTGCTTCATCAATGCAGAGGATCAGTGAGAGTGACCAAAAAAAATAATTTCCTATTCACTTCACATTCCATATGACCACACTTTCATCTGTTGAACAATCCTAATCCAAAATCTCATCTGCTGAGCTCTTCCACATAGTTTAGTTTAGTTGGCCATCGTACACACAGGCAACCTCCTAATATAGATTAAAGTGGGAATTCGATTATGTGATTAACACTACATTAAATAGATGATCTCAATCTCCTAACTTAAATCACAAAACTTACTCGATCTCTCTATCCATATATAATTTTATTTTAATTTATTAATATTAATTGGGTAAATCCACTAAATATTGGAATAATGGAATGTAATGTTTTACAGGTGCTTGATATGCATACCTCGTGTTATTCTAATATTACTATCAGTCTGTCACTCATAGGCACAGAAGTTGATGGGCATCATCAATAATTTATTGTTCCCAACTGTCCTTAGATATAGACCTCTCTACCTAATGCTACAAAATACCTTAATTACTACTAAAACCAAGCCAACTTGGCAAGGTTGAATTACCCTCAATTAGTTTCATCAAAGAATAAGTTCAAGACTCGTGTAGTTTCCAAGATCATGAAAGAGCTTACAGAGTCCTGGTAGAGGTGAAGGCAACAAGGTTCACATAAAAGATCCTTTACAAGCTGGATAGTGTGAATGACAAGTTTTACAAACCTCTTGTCATGAATTTTTTACCTTCATTTGGATTTGAATTGTCACAACCGAATTTCCTAGGTCACATCCAAGCATAATCACAATCAAGAATAACACACAAAGCCCAAGTCCGGATGGTGAAAAAAAGGAAAAGAGGATTGATCCACCAAAGTATTGTAGGACAAAATCTTGTTCAGAATGTGTCACCAATGTCTTGTAGGCCAACATATCTAATTACATCGGAATGACTGTTCATCTTAGATGTTCAACACTAAAATAATATTGGGCAAAACTGAAAAGATGAATTATGATCCGAAAAGGATGGGAACAGGATGGAATATAGAAAGAAGGTACAATTAAAAGTGAAGATGCATGATAGACAAGCAGAGTACCTTGGTATCAGAGCAAAAGATGAAACATTCCTTAAAAGGTAGCCTCTCTTCCAAAATGATTTCACAGCAGCGTTATTGGAGAAGCAATGAGCAAGAACAAGGTCTGGATTCTTAGAACTTAAAAGTATACCACTATAAGTCTATGTGTTTAGACATGGACTGGTAGCACGTTTGACACTAAGGATTGCAAAGTTTTGTATATTAGAGGGAATCTTTGGTATGCCTTACTTTTACTTATCTAGATATCCAACTTGCAGTTAGTTAACCAACACACTAGAACCAACTGGTAATAGCGAGTGCATGATTTATTTGGACACGAAGGCGATGCACAACCAAAACATGCGAACACTTGGCAGAACATGTATAACTGGAACTGGAAGAACACCAAAAAATGCCCATAATATGTTACTGAGTCTTGAATCTAGGTGAGATGCCTGGCACCATGTTAACCACTACACTAAAACCAATCAGTGATAATGAGTGCATGATTTATTATATTTAACACAGTTCATGTAGTTAGTTGGTTTATGTCTCCTTGTACTTTTGTTTATTGAGCGGTTGTATTTTGAATTTTGCGATATTTGTGTGGCACTTTCCATTGCATCTTGTTATATCAACCTTTTATTGTCTCACCCTTCAAGCATATCTGATTCTATCATAATTAGGCCGGAGATGTTGCTCAAGAGAAATTGACTACTGATGGGGCATAACTTTGGTGTGACTCCCTAATTTCCTATAAAAGCAAGAAGCAAGGTATTGTCGTTTGTTTGATAGAAAAAGCAATATATTGAACTATGACATCTAGTACATCAGAAATTGAATAAGGAATCAGTGCAGTTATAGTTGGTCTACACCTATGTATTGTGATAACAAGAGTGCAATTCAGATTCAATATAATATCGTTTTTCATGAAGAAATGAACACATAACGATTGATTACCACTTCGTTTAACATCATCTTAAACTTGGTGTTGTGAAATTCAAAAGGTGGATGTCATCATGTAATGTGAAAAAAGCACACATTAAAACAACTTCCAGAGTAGTTTCTGCATCATAGCGTACAAAAAAAAAGGAATGGCGAAAGAGTATAAATAAAGAAAGGGATTGTACATTACCTTTGAATGATATGCAAGAAATTATTCCATTTATCCTGAAAATATATCTCTGAAGCTAACTTTTAAAAAAAGAATATAAATATCTTGAAAAATGAAAATTTACCCTTAAAATATTCTTATGAAAACAATCCAATGCTATACAAAAGGAAAAGAAAAGAATTGTTCTTTCATACCTCCATTCTTCCCTCGCAATAAAACTTGGATCACTGACATAGAGAAGAAGAAGAAGAACAAGTAACTTGTGCCCTTGAAAGCTGAATCCATAAGCAGCAAAATCGGCTCCATAACATAAGAGCAGCAGCACCAATGCCAAATGGCCCAATGTTGGCCAAACATATGCATTCCATGATAGTAATCAAACCAGAGAAAAAATACCAAATGCTCAACCTTATAAAAAGAAATTCTCTCTTGAATTTTTGTTCTGGCCTGGAACTCGTAGTAAATTATTCGAATCTGGCTGTTAAGTTTTTGTAACTAAGATACCTGTTGATCTTGCCCAAGGTTGGGGTGACACCGTATCTTCAAGTCGGGCCAGTCTTGATCAAGTTGACTGGTTCAGATCCAAACCGGTTAGACAGGTCAACTCCACTCAGTCCTGAAGACCACAACACAAACAACTGTCAAAGCACCTCAGCCATGAAGGGGCCGAAGACACTCCGATGCTTTAGTCAAAATCTGAATAGTCCGAGAGGAAATATCAAGTTTAAAGGGTGTGTGTTAAGTCTACCTTTGTATTGAAATGAGTGTGGTATTTATAGCTTAAACGAGAGTAGGTGAGACACTGCTTGTCTTGGCTAACCAGGTTCTGCCATGTGTGTGGGTAGTTGGGGATTCAACAAGTGTACATTGCTCGATCGCCCTACACAGTTCAGTCCTTTAGCGACGTCCAGCTTATAACTTCAAATGGGTAACTAACAGCCTCTCTCTACTGGACCAGATTTGGACCAAACCTCAGGTCGACCCCATATCACCAGTAGACATGGAAATTTGCTCAAGAATTGAGAAGAGAGAAGAAAAATCAAGTCTGGTGAATGGCCATTAAATAACCCTATGTGTTTAGACAATGGATCATGGCACCTTTAACAACATAATAAACTACAAAATTTTATAGTTAGAATCATAACTATAACAGTGTTTTGCAGAATATGAAATTCCAAAGGTAGATATGATCATGTGCTATGAAAAAATAAATCATTCAAACAACTGCTGGAGTGGTTACTGTTTCACAGTATACAAAAGCATTGCATGGGAAAAGAGTGTTTACAAAAAAAACAATGGAGTATAAGTTACCTTTGAATGGTACAATTAATTAACACATTCATTTTGAAACATATATATCATCATGTGGACAAGAATACCTGAAGTAATTTAAAAAAGGAACATAAATATCTTGTAAGGGGAAAATTATCCCTTAAAATCTTCTTTACAAAAATGATTCAATGTTACACTAAAGAAAAAGCTAAAAAATGATTTTCCCAACCTTTATCCCCCTCCCCCTGCTGCAATAATGGAAAAAGGTAATCTTATGTGGCTCAATATTGGCTAAGAATATAAATTTTATAGCAGTAACAACTCAAGCAGAGAAAGGAATCAAATGCTCAGCCTTGTGCATTGACTAGTCGTATTTGGGAGCCCTAAGCTTTCATCCAACCAACAAGGGACCGGGAGTATAGATTTCATCTTGAATCTTTGTCATGATCTGGAACTTGTGGTAACAGGTTAGCTTCAATCTGGCCGTTAAGTTTTGGTTTAAGATACCAATAAAGATGGGAATTCACATGACAATGAGCGAAAAGAGAAACCGGGCATTTTCTCTTCAAGTCTGGTATTTTTTTGTGAGAGGTAGATGAGAATGGGAACATGCCTGGAAAGAGGAATGAGAAGAGCCACATCTAGGTGTTCAGAAGACACTGAATGAACCAAATTCTTGGAAGACAACTTCTTGTTATTCATGCATGATAGTGGCATCTTTTTGCTCCTCAAAGGCAGGAAAGTTATATCTTTTGTCCATGCAGAATCAAAAGAATACTTGTCTTTCATTCAAAGATGACTTCAAACTCTATGAATTTTCAATAGACTACCCTTGGCATATGGGAGTTGTACCATAGCATGCTTCTCCTCTTGACAATAACAAGACGAACACTTTCATTCTTCAGACAATCCACAGCATCTGAAGCGTATAGCCAGATAACCAAGTCATAGAATTTCACTGTTTGTGTTGCTAATTTAAAGTATGTAAAGTATAATGCACTTTAGAAAATCTCGTCTTGCTATGAGAATTGACTTCATCCAAAAAGAAACAGTGTCTTTTACTCTCCTTGCATTGCATCAGGAGCATAGCCAAGCTCCCGCAGACAACCAATCAATATGTTTAACATGAAATATATCTTCTCAGTATCTGGGTGTCTCCTGTCTCGATTGATAAACACATGCATTCCTGACTTGAGTTCAATCCAGCTACACCCTGGCACCTTCCTTACTTTCTGGTTTCTCATAGATGACCTAACCTCCAATACATCACCAAACCTTCCTTCTGATCCATATACATTTGATAGGAGCACATAGCTCCCACCATGCTCTGGCTCCATCTCCAACAAGTGACCTGCTGCATCCACTGCACGTTCAGTCTCCCCATGACCTTTACAAGCAGCCATGTATGACCTCCACACCACTGGATTGGATCCAGTTGGCAAATTTACCAGCATATCATGTGCCTCAGCCAGACGCCCAGCTCGGCCAAGCATATCCACAACGCATGAATAGTGTTCCAAAGTGGGAACCACCTTGTAATCTGACTCCATATGCTCCAAGATCCACCTTCCTCTGTCAACAAGTCCACCATGGCCACAAGCAGAAAGAACGCACACAAATGTGACATCATCAGGGGTAATTCCTGCATTACACATGACAGAAAACAGATCCAGTGCCTTGACTCCCTGTCCATGTGAGGCATATCCCCCAATCAAGATGTTCCATGATGCAACATCATGCCTTTCCATCATATCAAATACTGATCTTGCGTCATACAAATTCCCACACTTTATATACATGTCCATGATGGAATTTTCCACAAACAGATTACCTTCATTTTTCAAGGCATTCACAATCATGAAACCATGAATTTCCCGACCAAGTGCCAAAGCTGATATTTGAGCGCAGGCTGGAAGAACAGCAGAAATTGTGACAGAATCGGGTTGTGCACCAGCTTTCCTCATCCTGTCAAACAACTTCAGGGTCTGGACGTGATCCCCATCCTGCTGAATCACAGAGATGATTGAGTTCCAAGAAAAGACATTTCTTTCAGGCATTAACTCAAATATGTGCAAAGCTTCTTCCACATCCCCACACTTCCCATACATATCTATCAAAGAATTGGAAACAGTTACATCGGTATCATACCCACATTTTTTTGCCAACTCATGAATCCTTTTTCCATTCTCCAAATCTCCAGTGGAAGCGAATACAGAAATGATCCCGGTGATTGTGTAACTACTTGGCAAGATTCCCTCACTCTCCATCCTCTGGAAGAACCTCAAAGCATTCTGAAACCTACCCATCTGAGCAAATCCATTAACCATCGAATTCCACAGAACAACATCTCTCTCAGGCAATTCGTCGAACATCCTCTCTGCCTCCTCGACAAAGTCTAACTTCACATGACAACCTACCATTGCGCTCGCAACGAACAAATTCGACTCAAGACCCACCTTGAACAAGAACCCATGAATCTTCCACACCTCCTTTACCATCTTCAGACCACAACACGCATTGATCACGCAGGGGAAGGTGAACCTATCCGGCACCAAACCCACCTCCCGCATCTCACAGTACAAACCCAAAGCCTCCGACGCAAGACCATTTCCAACCATCCCGGCAACAATGGCATTCCACATGAAAAGATTCGGGCTGTCGACGCCGCGGAAGACAGCGAGGGCGTCTCTGGGGCACGCGCACTTGGAGTAGAAGCTGACGAGGCTGGTGATGGAGAAGGGAGACGCCTGGAGCCCATTCATGAGCATGAAGGAGTGGGTCTGTTTCCCCCTGGCCAGGTCTCGGTGGAGCGCGCAGTCCTGGAGGAAGGAGACGCAGGTGGCGAGAAGGGAGGCGGGGCGGGTGGTGGTGGCTGGGGGTGAATTGGCGGGGGTAGGGAGGAGGGAGAGTGAGGGATGGGTTCTCTTCATGGAGCTGGTGACGTGATGAGGGTTTCTCTTCACCTGGGTGAGTGGAGTTCAGAGCAGTGGAATGGAGTGGATGGCCGCAACAAAAACGTATGGAAGTTCTAATGGGCGGGAACGGGGCTGAAATGGACCTCTGCTCCGATGTTAGCCTTTTTTGTTGTAAACGGACTACGGTAGTATTTGTATTAATCAAAAATTCTTAAGGTATGTAGTCACAAGAAAAGTCAGGAGTAACAGTATGTAGTGACACATATATGTCCTGAAAATCTGTCAACCACTTGAAGAAAGAAAATTAAAAGTAGTGAGAAGAGCAGTCTTAGTCCACCACTAGTGTACTTTCGCTAGTGAGTAGAGCTATTGTCTTTCCATTTTATTCATTTAGCATTAGGCTTGGAAGGTAATCCTTGTCCAACCAGGAAAGATCCGGAGTTAACATTTATTTGACCCTAAGTCGTGTTGTGGAAACTCCAATTAAGCTGCATGGATCTGAGAACAGTAGATGTAACAGAGCCAACTACATCTGGTCTAGAAGTCATATTGTCTAATCAAAAGGAGATTAGAGATAGAATATAATGAAATATTAAGGTAATATCACTTTTTTTATTGTAAAAAATAATTTCATTCCGATGTAATCAAAGACACCAAAAAATGACTAAAACTAGGGTATTCCAATACTTATTGCATAATTGAAATATTAAATAATACTTCGAAGAAAATATTTGAGCTAAATTTAGATTAGATAAATGGGAGCTGGCATTGTGTAAGAAAAAAATTCTATATTGCTCGTGATGCTACACAATAAAAGAAAATATGGATGGCGGATTCCCCTTGGTAACCACAGATTTCACAATGGGACAGGCCATGCCAACATTTTTTAAGCAGATTGACTCGAGTCAGAATCTTATGCTTCATTGCTAGTTAGGCAAATATCTTAATCATAAAAGGGGCTGCACATATCCAACTAGTGTACTTAAATGGAGAACGTAACCCTTCGTCATTGAAAATATCATAACAATTTCTTTCTGTAAAAGCATTAGTCCGAGAGAGAGACCAAGTGATAGAATCTGCTTCAGCCGAGAGATTGATTGAGTTGGTGATACTGCTAAGTTGAGGTAGCAAAACAAGAAAATGGTTAAGACTGAGCTTAAATAAAGCAGCACCTAGATGAGGAAAATAATAAACCATATTGGCAAGAGATCATTTTTTATTTTTCGCAAGCTTGTGTAGTTCAGGAAAAATAAATTTCACGGACATTTGATGACACCGTTTACTTTTCCAAAACAAAATGGACTGACCATCATTAATTGAGAAACAACTGAAATTATTAATAATCATAAAGCATGATTTTAACTCTTTCCATAACTTGCACTTAATGGTAGAATTAAAGTTTCAAATATTGATTATTCTTGATCCATCATGCTATTTTTTCCTATAGTTATTTTGCTATCTAGCAAGATGGTATCTCCTGTAATCAGAGGAGTTGAAGCACTTAATGTTTGCAAAATTTATCAATTTCTTTTTCAATTCTAACAGGGAGATGCATGACAGATAAGTAATATATAGGGATGACTGAAAGGGCAAAATTAAGTAAAGTAAGGTGCCCTCTAGGAATAGATATCTACTTTTCGAAGAGTCTAATCGAGAATTAATTTATCTAATACAGCCTAGTCATTGAATGATGCTTTATGAAATTGAGAGGAATATTAAGGTAATTTATGGGAGGAGGGGGGTCTGGACACATTCTAGAATAGAACTAAATCACTCAGATTGAAAACTAGAAATTCTAATTCTAGTAAGCGATCACTTATAAAAATTAATTTTCAATCCAAAACTAATTTGAAAACAACATAGTATTCTTTTAAGGCTTATCAGGCCCCTTTCACAAGGTTCTAGAAAAAGCAAAGTATCATTTGCAAACTAAATGTTAAATACATCCAGACCATTGTGGGAAAATTTGATTCTATTAATCAAGTTATTTTCCTTAATAAGACATAACATTTTGTTAAGGATGTAGGTGACTAAGATGAATAATAGGAGAGATAGAGGATCTCCCTGTCTAAATATGTTGGTAACATCAAAGTACCCTTTTGGAGAGTCATTTATTAACACAAAAAAATTTGCAACATAGATGCACATTTTTATCTAGGATATCCATTTGGAATCAAAACTAAAGCCAACTAAAGTATTTAGTAAAAAATATCAATTTATATTATCAAAAGATTTTTCAAAGTCTAATTTAACCATAACTCCTCTAAACTTGAAAGAGTGAAGGAAGTACAATGTTTTTTGAGCAACAAGAAAACAGTAAGTAATGTTATATCCTTTTAAAAAGACACATTAAGAATCACTAATGATGTTGTTCAAAATGAGAGAGAATTAGGACGTTAGACATTTAGTAATAATTTTATAGCTATTGTTGAGTAAACTAATAGGTTGATAATCCTAGACAATCTCAACACTCAACTTCTTAGAAATAAGGACAATGAATGCTTGGTTAATTTATCTCAAGGTATCAGTGTCCTGAGAATGGAAAAAGAAGTGAAAAGCTTGGAATAGATCTTCCTTAATCAAGTCTTAAAAATGATGATAAAAACACAATAGAAAGTCATCTAGTATAGGAGATTTATCTTCGAAAAGGGAGACAACACTATCCTTGATTTCTTTTTCAAAAAAAGGGCCTTCAATGGACTATACATTAGGCACCTTGTATGGAAGCAGAATATCCCAGTTTAGGTGAAAAGTAAGAAGGCAGGGTTTGTTGAAGAGAGATAAGAAGTGATCATCAATTACATTCTTGATGGCATGCAGTGATTTGGATTGGGTTCCTTCTATCACAAGGGATGATATAGATTTTCTCCTCCAACTGGTACAATAGTTTTATGGAAGAATGATGTGCTTAGATCTTCCTTTTTAAGCCATTGTACCTAAGATCTTTGTCTTTAATAAATTTATTGACTTTTAAAAATTAGAAGATGTTCATAACTCAAGTCTTGTTTTCGCTGCCATTGGGATGGAGAGAGCGGACATGTCACAGCTTGCCTATCCAAAGTTTGAACTAAACTCTCAATTTTCAAAAGCGTAAATAGATGAGTATCTTTGAGAGTAAGTAGTCAAGCTTTGATAGTAAGTTTGATAGGTTTGAGTTTATAAGAAAAATTTGCAATGGAATCTGCAACAAGGGAGAATTGGTTCCAATAATTCTGAACAATATTGTCAAAACCTTTCAAAAGCCAAGATCTATAGAATCTGAAGGAAAAGGATTCCCACCCAAGCGGCTTAGTATTGAGACAGATGGGTGTGTAATCAAACAGTGGTTGTAAATTGGGACTCCCAATTGAGGGAGATAAGGAAGTTGTCTAATTTTGCTAAAATTTCATCATCTTGAAAATTTGACTACATATAGGAGAAGTTATTGAAGTGAAAATCCAAGATGTTGGCTTTGACGATGAAATCATTAAAATACGCCATCAAGGGAGTATAATAAGATCTATTAAATCTTTCATGAGAAAATTTAGAAATATTAAAATCCCCTTCGATAACTCAATTATCCTCAATGAAAGTTTGAATGTGCTTAAGTTCAGTAAGGAATTGAAACTTAGACAAGGTTGAACAAAGGCCAAAGAACCTAGTGAGCCACCATTCAATGGAATTAGCATAATTTCAGAATTTGATGGAAAACAAGAAGGTACCCTGAAAAAACTCCAACTGATAGGTTAAGGAGTCATTCTAGACCATCAGGATATCTCCGGTAAGGCCTTGGGACAAAAGAAAAGTCCAGCCATTGAGTCTGCCTTCTCCAATATTACGCAGAGTGATATGGGAGAATGACTTCGCTTTGGTTTTAAGAATGATGAAGAAGTCTACTTTATTCATACCAATAAGATTCCTTAGCTTCCAGTATTTAGTTTTACTATCCAGTCCATGGATATTCCAAGTTAAAATAGTTCGATGTTAGTTAGCTACTAGAGAGATGTGATGCGTAGAAAAAGAAAAGAAAAACAAAAGGTAATAATTTGAAAAAATAAATTAGAAAAACTTAATACTAAAATAATAATTGAGATATGCAATAAAAGAAAAATAATAACATTCTACATGACATTATTTTGTATAATGTGGAGAAATCGTTAATATTTTATAATAATATTATTGTATAGATAAGTTTTTTAAACTTTACAACAATGAACTTGTACTATTTTGAAACTTAAATTAAACATAGGAAGAGAAAGGAAGTAGAAGCAAGTTAGAAGGTTGAGAAGAAGAATGAAAGTTATGTTTAAAGTTCAAAAGAAAATGAAAAGTTTAAATAGCAAATCAATTTGTCCCACGTGCATTTGTATATATATATTGGAATGTTATGATTGTTATTATATAATGTTATCGATACCACTAAAATTTAAACTAAAAAATCAATAAATTAAATAAAATTAAGTTTAAATAAATGAATTAAAAGGTATGCAAGTGTCCCATGTACTTCTTTTTAAGAAGTTATAATTATTAGTATCAACTTTACTTAAATGAAATGTACTATTAAATAAATAAATAATTCATAAAAATAAATTAAATAAATAACGAATTTAAATAAATCGATAAAATAATTGAGGACATCATCAAACCAATATGCCTCATGTTCTTATTTTTGGAAAGTTATGATACATAAAGAAATAAGTTTTAAAAATTATATAGTTTTTTATGATTGTTGATTATGATACATTTAAATTTTTTTTACCCTTTTGAAAAAACATTTCAAAATTTCCTTTTGTTGTTCAACCGGCTTAAGGCTCCAACCCTTTTTTTCCTGAAAGAAAAATAACGTTTAAAAAAGGGTGGGAAGAGAAAAGAACTTTCTTTGGAAAGAGAAAAATCTTAAAGAAAATGTAGGAAGAGAAAAGAGAAGGATGTGAGTTAGAAGGTTGAGAGAAAGAATGAAAGTTATTTCTAAAGTTAAAAAATAAAGGGAAAGTTTGAATATAAAATCAATTTGTCTACGTTTTTTTGGGGAAATTATGATGGTTATTATATAATTTTACCGATACAACTAATATTTAAACTCAAAAATCAATAAATCAAGTAAAAACAAATTTGAATAAATCAATAAACTAATTAAAAGGAAATCAATGTGTCTCATGTACTGCATTTTTTAGAAATTATCATTTTTATTAGGGGGTGAAATTGTCGTTGGTGCCTACAACCAACATAGGTGTAGGCACCCTATTTTTTAAAAATAAATACATGGACAAAAATAATAATTGTATAGATGTATTTATTAGATATTTAAATGAAAAATTAATAGTGAATATAATTTTATTCAGATTAGGATGAAACTTTAAGGCATAGTAGATTATTTTATAGATTAACTAATCATATAATTAGATTTTATTTTAAAAAAAATTAAAAAATGCCTACAAGAAAAAAAATCCTTGTAGGTACCAATAGGAGTCTTTCCTATTATTATTATTATCATCATCATCATCATCATCATTATATAGTTTTACTTGTATGAAATACACCATTTAAAAATAAAATAAACAAATTTGAGTAAATCAACAAAGCAATTAAATGAGGAAACCATCAACCCAATGTAACCCACGTACAAGTTTTTGGAAAGGTATGATACATAAAGAAATGAATTTAAAATTTTAAAAATAAAATATAATCTACTCATAAAAAAAGGTCCATAGAGCTCTCTTATTATTCCATGGAAAATCCCTCCTTACTTAGTTTATAGAACAAGATAACATGAAATACATTATTAAAATAAAAAATAATTTTGAATAAATTAATAAATTAATTAAATGAGGAAACCATCAAACCAATGTTTCTATAAAGGTATGATATATATAAAAAATAAATTTAATATTTTAATAACAAAATGTAATATATTTCTAAAAAATGATTATAGAATTCTATTGTTGTTTCGTAAAAAGATCCTCTCCACTTAGTTTATAGGTTTATTTATAATAAGAGAAAATCTTCTATCATGACTTGGAACTTTTTGACTATATCCATGGTTCATTCATTTTGGATGTTCATCAGCTATGATTTAAATGTACAGCTAAGGTTAAAATCACCTTAAATTTTTATTTTATTTTGCTCAAGAATCATGATGAACTTTCACATTGAAGTAAGCTTTTCAGCGATTCTTTCTCTCTTGTGCACATTTCTTATGACATTCTAAACATTTTACAATCCTCTCTCTCTCTCTCTTTCTCTCTACATCATTGTTCACTACAATCCACAGCCACCGTTGTGCTCGCTCAACCTTCTCTTCTCTTCTCTAACACTATCGTCCAATAATACCATTATAATCATTATCCATGTTCACCACCATCATCGTTGTAATTACCTGACCCTCTCCTCTCTACCATCGTCCACTATCATCATCCAACAATGTTGTCACTATTGACATCAACCATTGTCCATCCATGTCTCCTTCTCCTCTCTTCCGTCTCTCACCTCCTTCCTTACGCTTATCTTCTAACCAAACCATCATTCCATCGCCACCCACCACAACCATCATCCATCACACACACGCATTCTCTCTCTCGTCTCCTCTCTTCCTTTCTTTCCACTAATCTTTCTACCGTAGTCTCACTTCACTCCATCTCCTCTCTACCTTCAACGTCCAATCGTATTACCACTACTAGTAATGTTGTCATCACTTTTTTTTATCTTTGATTTAGTTTTAATTCTCTATTTTGTTTTTCTTTTTTTTCTTTAGTTAGTTTTAGTTTTGTTCCATGTTTTTTTTGGTCCATCTTTTTGGATTTTTACGAATTTCCTTCATTTTTTGTTCCATATTTTTTGCTTCTTTATTTGTCTTATTACTTCAAATTTTCTTCTTTATTTTATTTTATTTACCAATTTTTTATAATTTTGAAATTCTTCAAAAAGAAAAAGAGACGTTATGAATATAAAGTTCATATAATTGATGAAATTTTTTCTATAAGATTAAGAAGGAAAAAAAATCTTTCATTTTTTTTCAAACAAAACAAAACATTGTAGTAACTTTGGAACATTTCTTTTTGAACTGTTGCCTATATTGCTGTAATATCTCATACATTACTATGTTTTTCTTATCGGACATTTAAACCGATGAAATACATATTAAAACTTTTACAAAAAAAAAAAAAACCAAAATAATGGTCATAATACTTTCACCACTTTTCATGTTAATAATGGTCATAATACCATATTCTGGGAAAATTGCTGGAGGAATGGAGAAAAATTAAAGAATATTCTTCCTGATCTTTTTCAATTAGCTAAATTTAAAAAGACTTCAATTGCGAGAACAATTGAAATTTATCTTCAGGACTTCCATAAATTATTTAATGATACCTCTTCTTCTGCTGAAATTAGATCTCTACAAGCTCAAACTGATCTATTCACAGACATTATTAACTCTATCATGCTTGGCCCTGTAGAGAATACTATTGAATGATCTAATTCGACAAGTACACTGTCAAGTCAGGGTATAAGATACTTAATGATGGTGGGATTAGAACTCATTTCTATGATAATATCTGGCATAGTTGGGCCCCTCTAAAGGTTAAATTATTTTCATGGTTGGTTATTTTTAATAAGGTTCTAATTAAAGTTAATTTGTGTAAAAAGGGTTGGACAGGCTCTGATTGCTGCATTTTTTGTAATGGTTATCAGGAATCAACTGAACATTTATTTATCAATTGTGCTTTCGTCGTAGCAGTATGGCACACTTTTTTGCAGGGACATTTGTATCCTGCCATTACTTCTCTTACTGATATATTTTCTTGCATTCTTCCATTAAAAGCTGATTTTTTGGTAGACATACTTTGACTCAAGTTATTTTGTGGTCCATTTGGAAGGAACGGAATAATAGAATATTTAGAGGAAAATGTACTTCTTCGTCCAAAGTTACTAATACTATTTTTTCTCTTTGTCATTGTTGTTTTAACATTTTAGGTTCAGGATTTGAAAACGATGACAATATCCGGACTATTCAATCTCTGGAAAGTGATCGTGTTTTGGAACAATCTTCTCATACTCTGCATCTGTCTCAACAAAACTCTGATGATGTAGTCCCTACTCAGGACTAATGTCAATCATCATGTCATTCATACTTGAACTTACATATTACTTTTTTCTGAGATTTTTTGAGCAACAGGTGTTTGTCTGTTTTGGACAATACTAATTTTTGTAGTGAGAATTTTATACTCCACCAGGGACTGTAATATTGGTACTATACTTGCTGCGCTTTAACTTTTTATTTATATAAGGATTACCATTTACAAAAAAAAAAAAAAAAAACCAAAATAATACCTCTTTTATAAAAAATGGAACAAAAACATAGAACCAAAATGATACTTTTTTAAAAATAAAAAAAATGTTTTTTTTTATAAAAAATAAAAATATCTCTTATGTACAACAAAAGAAAGATAAAAAATATTGAAAAGGACAGGCTTTTTAAACCATATTGACAGCAAGCGTTCCAATTCTTTACTGGGAATGGAAAACACAATCTGACATGTACTTGTTAAATCAAAATTCAAAATATTATTTCTTGGGAGTGGAAAACATGGCAGAGAACGTTTGTTATACGAACGTTAGGGAGAAGGAGAGACGGCCAATGGAATCGAAATCAGAATTGAAGGAGTATGGCTTGTCCTGGCCAACGTGGCAGAGAACGTTGAAGAATTACTAGCAATGAGAAAAAGCTTTTACAATTCCAGTTTAACTGACAGACCATACCAACACAATCATCATTTGCTTCTGCAATATGAAAAAACAATACTTTGACTTGCTCACAAGCAGATTGGGTGGAAACTCTCTTGACATCACAACCACTGATAGGTGCTCAAAAACAATACTTTCGTTAAACGGACAAGAACAAAGGAGCGTAGTGAAATTTTTTCCTTATAATAAGAAAGAAAACGCATCAATCAAGCTCAGAAGCTATGGTTTATAATAAGATTAAAAAAACATGTAACTTCATGGAATGTTATACCAAACTTTAAAAAAAATGTCAGCTTATCTAGTATTTGTAGCTTATCCAAAAAAATGATTATTTTGATTTAAAAGAGGAAAAGTTTCAATTTGGTTTGTATAAAGACATGTATAACTTTTTCAGTTGGCATGCTGAATGTTTTGAGCTAAATAAAATATTTGAATTATTATTTATGATACATTTTTACTTTTATATTCAACACTTTTTAGCTTTAAATGCAACATATTGCTTGCCATATGTTTGATTTACACTTCTTCTAACCGTATCCTTGCAAAGAATTATGATACTTAATGATGATTGTTTTTTGCTCATAACGTAAGCAACTATTTTTCCTTAGCTAATAACATATAAATTATTGTTCTTTGGTTATGTAAATAAACGGATAATAATGACAGCACAAAGAGTAAAAGAAATGAACGAGATAGAAAAAGATTCAAAGAAAAGAGAACTCGTATGACAGACGAGATAATTTTTTTTTGTTAACGGTTTAGATATTTAGTATTTCATTGGCATAAAAGTTAAGTAAGAAACAGTGTTATTGTGCAAATATTATAAAACCTCAGACATATCAGTCCTTACGAAGTATCAAAAATATCACAAATGGTGGAGCAAATCATAATGTAACACAAAATTTTCTTCACTAAAGAGGCCAATGTCACTCTTCCAGATTCTCCAAAATATTCTGAGAATTCTTTCTAGATAGAATTCTTGAAGAAGAAGGAATGGAAGGGGGAATGCAAGACTCCACAGGTTGTGAAGCCATGGCAGAAACATATTGCAACATTTCCTCCTTAAAACCTGAAACAAGATTTTCTACCTAGAAATTCATCAGAGAAATAATATCATTAATGATCAAAAAGTATGATCTTATTGAATTGCGAAAAACCTTATTGTTCCTTTCTTTCCAAATCAACTAGAGAATGATTTGAAGTAACAATGTCCACCCAGAATAAGATAAATCAAATTTGAGATGTGGAGAAAACAAAAATAAATCAGCAACACAGAAATAACCAGGATATAGATCAGATATCAGAAAGAAATCCCAAATATTCCTTGCAAATGTAAAATTCAAAAATAAATGATTATTATTTTCACTATGTACAGAACAAAATGTACATAATGGAGACCCAGACCAATCTTTTTTAAACAAATTCTTGTTTGCAAGGACAGACGAGATAATGGAGCAGCGGGAAATATGACGTTTTAGCAAAAGGAGTAGGAAAAGTAGGAAGTTCCTTGAGAATTGTTATGTTGGACAGAGTAGTTTTTCCGTCAGTGCTAAAGATTACGATGAGGTTAGAACAACCATGTTAGATAATTCACTTGTTGGTGCTTCTAATGATGATCAAGGTTTGATGAAAGGATTAGTTTTTTCCCATATTTGGGTGAACTAAGGTTGCTGAAGTGATGTTTGTCTTTGTTGATACATAGGAGTTTGCGCACGGGATGAGATGTTTTACAGCAAACTCAAATAGAAGACAATACGACATATAAACTACTTGGTGATGTCTCAGAAACAAGTAGAAGGAAAATCTAAGAAAGTAGGGAGCATAGTTCCTTTTCCCTTGTGTGCAAGGACGCTACTCTAAGAGATGGGATTTTGGCCCTCCATTGCTTTCTTGTTCTTGTGGAGTGATAGTATGGATTGAGGAAAGAATTCAACATTTTCTAAAGAGTAATCCAAAAATCGGAATATATTGTTGAAATGGAAAAGTAAAAATTACATATCTTCAGAGTACGGCTGCTTTACTTCATGGATTGCTCAAAGGAGAGGATGATACTTCCAAGCAGTACAGAACATATTAGACAGAATTACTTCATTCGGTGCAAAGCTTGATGATAGCATAAATGACGATAGAGACCCATGTTGTTACTGTATTCATGGAGATGTATATCATACATTTGGTTCATTGTTGCCCTCAGATGGAAAGCAACCAATGTTTGCTCTACTCTATACATATGATATTGATAATGATTACAAATAGAACTAGAGTTTTCTGTCCAAATTCAAGTGATACATCTCCTAACAGAAATTTGATAAAAAAAATTGCAGGATATGTTAGACAAAATTAATCCCTTTGTGAACAAGTTTAGAGAAGTTAGGGATTAGAACCAAATTCAATGGCATAAGACATTGCACCTACAGATTATTGAGTTAAGAAATCTTTATAGGATTCTACACTCTAAAGCAAGTGCAAGTGAAGTTGCCATCCAGGTGTTTGGCAATGTAAGTGAACAACGTAAAAATCATCATATTATTCTCCGAAAAAGATAAAGGTTTCAAAAGATTAATATTCTTGTAAGTTGTTTATAAGATTCAATCCCAAGCACGGGTCACCTGCTAGTGACGCCATATTAGGACTAAATATCTCAGGATGATCCACCAATGGGACCATAGAAATTACATGCAATCGTATGTACATGCCCTTGCAGACAGACATCAAACCATGGAGTTGGAAGACATGATCTGAGAGTTTATGCAACAGCAGCACTCATGTGAGGGTTGTCGGCTTTCAGGAACCTGACGTACTCCTGCTGCACCATCGCCCCTCCATTCACGGGGTCAAAGCTGCACCTATAGAAACTGGTAAAACATGGGGAAACATTATGAACATCTTCAAACAAGATTGCAGTAAAATATGAACTAGACGATACAAGCATGGCTTCAACATTTAAATACCACTACAAATCTACAGTGCCCAAGAAAATAAGCACTGTATGAATTTCAAACCCTTTTAAGAGGAGAGTAAATAAGAAAAAAGGCCAATGCACTTTCTCCAGTGGTACGGGAAATTGAAGCATTAATGCTGAGAGGCTATCGCAGGGGCAAAGGAAATCAAAGATTCAGAGCATTTAATGCAGGAGTACACACATGGAGAGCGAGAAGGGGGAAAGCACTATCATCCCTTGGAAAAGACAGGCACTAGTCAACCTCAGCGTCGCCTAACAACCCATCATGATGACTATGAACTTGATTTTAAAAAAAAAAAACAACCACCCATCTTGACTTGCTGGGGCACATGTCAGGGAATGCCGGAATGCCTGAAGGGATCCGCTGCCTCCTATATATATTCAACTTCACCGAGTTGATAAAGGGTTGAACCATTCCACCATACGCTCACCAATGCAACTATGACTTAAGCATCATAGCATCTCCGACTAAAACACTTTAGCTCGAGACCTCTGATGTCTGTCTCTCTCTCTCTCTCTTTGCAGCAGGCTGCCGCAGCTAGTATTCGACAACCTTGTAAATCAAAACACAGAAATAGTCTCTTTGTATTACAGTTGTCTCTTTTTCTTTCTTTCCTTTTCTTCTCATATACAGCTTGCTATCCAAATGGACACTAAAGAAGCCCAACTGAACTATCATTAACGCTGCTATAAACACCCAGATAGAAAATCTATTGTGAAGTGAAATTTAATATTTCCCTTCACCTCCAGCTCAGAAAGTTCAAACTCTGACAACATAACTAAATTCAAGTATCCAATGTGGAAAAAAATACTTCCAGAAGAAGCAACAGATGTCTCAAACATCACATTTGTACCAAGTAGATGCTAATAATAAAATCATCATGTATAATCAGTACAAGCAGCAATACAACCAATATCTCAAATTAAGAGAAATTTACCTGCCATCCATGCCTACAATTATCACGGTGTTTTTGGATCCAAATGCAGCAAGAAAACGGGTAGCCTCTGGTACATAGAACTGAGCAAATGACCACTCAGAGCTAAAATATTTTGGCAAAACACCTGAAAAATAAGAGAGTTATTTTCCTTTTCCAAAAGATAAAAAATTATGCATACATTTTTAACCACAAAGCAAGGCAGTGTAGAAGTCGTTAGTTCTTACTTTTCATAAAAGCCAACGACGAACTTGGGTTGGCACCAGTGTTTGCAGGTATAAGGGGATTTAAAGAATTAGATGAGTTTTGATTAGCCAATGCTGATCCTTGTTCAGGAAAGTTTTCATTGGATGCATCTTCCCCAACTACTGGAACTCTGAGACTAAATACATGGACAGTACCCTTATCGCTAGATACTGCAAGCCATTGGACAGTCGGAGAGAGAGCAATGGCAAATATTTCTGCCTTGTCAACCCCTCTACGCACCTAAATCAAATCACAACATTTAGATCAATTTAAGCACAAGCAAAACATAATAAATATTAACAAACAGAAGTAATTCTTGACGAAACGTTAGTACAGGCCAAAATAAGCCTAAGAAAAGAAAAATGCATATAAATGAATTGTCCTATAAACCAGAACCAAATCATCCAGCTATCCTCAAAAGTGTTAAATCTGTAACATGCTATCACAACCATTAATAGCTAACAGTTCTCAAGTGACCAGCACTAGAAGCAAACATTCAAAGGATAATCACATAACTAAGAACTATTATAGATATAACTTGTGGAATGAGACAGAAATCACTATATTATTTCATGACAATGGATTACAATCTCCTATATATAGGAGAAGATATACTTAATCTACAAGCAACCTATTAATTGGATAACATAAAGATCCATATAAGGATCCATTTATTCTAACACTCTCCCTCAAGTTGAAACATCTAACATACACAGTTTGTTACATAAATGGATACGAAGAAGAATACTTGATTTAAAAAAACATACTAACAGAACAGTCGAACTACTACATCAACGTGTGGACTTGACAGGTCCACACAACAGAGATGACGTAAAATCAAAACATCAACAAGGCAACTGGACTGCTACATCAATACATGTGGACGTGACAAGTCCACACAACGAACAAGATGTCAGATCTGAAGACCATCTAAGACAAGTTTTTTTTTCTCTCTCTCTCATATTCTTCTCACACATTCTTTTCTCTTCTTCTTTTTTGCCACCCACGTTCTTTCTCTTTTTGTTTTTTTTCCTTCCTTTCACTTTCTCTCTTCCCATTTTCCTCCATTTTTTCCCCCTTTTTACTCCCTTTTTTATTTCTTTCACCTTTTTTTTTCTTTCTTTTCATTCTCCCCTTCTCCTCTCCTGCTCCTCTTCTTCACTTTTCACCTCAAAAGCAGCAACGCAGACAACGAGCAGCAACACGGACGACGAAGAAGACAAATCCAGCGGAGGAAGGAGACGACGACCGGGCTAAACGATGGTACGCATCCTCTCCCTCTCTTCCTACTTCCTCTCCCCCTTCCTCGATGGCAACAGGGCTAGACGGCGTCGACGGAGGCCTGGACTGGCCTGGACGATGGCTGGAGGAGAGCCAGTGACACGTCTGGAGGGTGGAGGCGGTAGAGGAATGGGCTGGAGACAACGACATCGACGACAAGGCTGGAACGGTGCTGAAATCCCTGGACAAGGGCCTTCGAGTGGCCTGAGACAACGAACGATGGCTTTGGGGGCTGGACCGCCCCTCTTGGCGGGACTGAAGGGGCTGGAGGCTCCTGACAGCGAGACGGGAGGGCTTGGAAGGGCTGAATGGGGCTTACAAGAGCGACAGATGGCCTGGACAGAGCCGACGAAAGATGGACAGAGTCGACGAAACCCACGGACGCCCTGGATGAGCCTTGCGGGATTGGCAGATGGCCTAGACAATAGGGGACAGGGCCGGTGGCAACAAAACAACATAGATCAAGGCTATGGATCCGCCGTCGCCGACGGTACTGTTGTAACGGAAGTCTACTAACGACGGCGGCGGCTACTGTGCACACACCCTCTCTCTCAAACCCTAGGATTTTTCCTGTGCTCTGATACCATGTGGAATGAGACAGAAACCACTATATTATTTCATGACAATGGATTACAATCTCTTATATATAGGAGAAGATATACTTAACCTACAAGCAACCTATTAACTGGATAATATAAAGATCCATATAATGATCCATTTATTCTAACATAACAAAAAAGTAACTTTCACATCTCTAGATTGGAACGTACCAAAATTGTATAAACGTAAAAAAGCCTGATTGGTTTTGGCTCGAGAAACATAGTTTTCTGTTTTGGTGATTTGACATAAACTCCAAAGTAGGTAATTCACTCAAGTAGGCTATTATGTGCTTTTGTGGAGACAAACCAATAGGGAAAAAGGTATGAAATTTTAGATATAATTAAAATAATTTCCTCATTTTGATAAGCTCTTTTAGCATTCTCAACATTTTAGAAGTGTTGAAAACAAGAGGATAATGTGCTATTCACTAAATGAGCATGAGAGTATATATATGTAGGGTTTATTAGACACCTTAAAATAAATGGATATCCAATAATACATCTAACTAATAAGACTCTAATACATAATATAACTCTAACACTCTTTCTTAAACTGGAGTATATATATCTATCGTAATCAACTTGATATATAGAGTCCCAAATACACCTATACTCAAACCACAATATCTCACACATAATGACAGTCAACCCCTATATGTTTTGTACACTCATGAAAGATAAGATTATTGACGATAAATATAGTAATCTAGTTGTTACAACGCATAGGTATACACGTATCGACAGGAAAATCAAGCTCCAACAAGAATGACCTGATCCATATCATCTCGCATACTAAGTTATGGATCTATACTCTATTTCTGTATCAGATTTGGAGACCACATTCTACTTCTTGCTACGCCAAGTGACTCGATTACCTCCTATATGGCTATATGTGTACAGAAGTTTGATATGAACTTCCTATTTCCCCTGTCTACAGCATAACCTGAGCCTGAATAGGCCTCAACTCTCAGATAGTCACTTCTCCTATAAACCAAATTCTTTCCTGATGTACCTTTGACATAGGTTATAATGTACAATGCTCCACTCAAATATATTTTCCTAGGCTCATGCATGAACTAACTGAGTAGACTAACTACGTATAATACCTCAGGCTGAATGACTGTTAAGTATATGAGTTTCCCAATTAGTCGTCTGTACTGACCAGGATCTTCTAACAGATATGAAGTAGTGTTCTATTCAAGAGGTGTACTTTCTGACTTACAATCCAAAAATCTTGTCTTCAGAAGAAAATCAAGAACATACTTCTTCTAAGATAGTGTTATTCTCTCCTTGATATATACAAACTCACTGTCCAGAAAGTACCACAACTTTTCCATATCCTTAATGATAAAGTGTGTACTAAGGTAGTTCTTCGTCTCTCTAATACCTGCAACATTATTACTCGTCAACAAAATGTCGTCAACATAAACTACAAAAAACACATCTACTGATAGTCTTCCTGTAAAAAATAGAATAATCAATGAGACACATCTGAAAACCACTTACCATGACTACCTGCTTAAACTTCTTAAACAAACTCAGGGACTTTATTTTAGGTCATAGATAGCCTTCTTCAACCTGCATACTTTATCCTTTCCTTAAGTAACATACCCTAAAGGTTACTCCATAAACACCGAATCAGTTAAATCACATACAATAAGGCATTCTTCACATCCAACTGGTACATCTCGCATGATTGATTTATGACAATGGATAGAATGATCCTGATAGAATTCAACTACATTTAGTAAAAAGGTCTCTGCATAGTCGACACCATATGTCTGAGTGAAGTCTCTAGCCACCAATCTAACTTTGTATTTATCAACTATCCCATCTGCCTTGTGTTCTATAGTTTAAACCCATTTGCAGGTGAAAATGTCTCTTCAACGTCGACACCATATGTCTAAGTAAAGCCTCTAGCCACCAATTTAACTTTGTATTTGTCAACTATCCCATAAACCTTGTGCTCTATAGTTTAAACCTATCTACAGGTGACTATAGTTGTTCTAACAGGACGAATCACTAACTCTTATGTGCCATAAGACATCAATACTGCTATTTTCTCATTTATAATTGCCTTCCAATGAGGGATTATGAAGGCCTCGATAATTTTTGGGAACAAACTTAAAAGAAATGGACAAGATAAAATTATGAAAGGATAGACGAAGAGAGTCATATGAAACAAAATTGAAAATAGGATAAATAGTGCAACAATGTGTACCCTTTCGTAGTGCAATGGAAAGGTCGGAATTGGTAAGAGGTTGACTTGCATTTGCAGAGGAAGACGGTTCTGTCGGAAGAGGCAACTATATCTGCTAGCATCGACGATATACCTACAATGGACGTAACATCTTCTTGTCCACAACGGGAGAGTCATTTCCGCTTGTAACAGACCGCTCAACCATAGACAATTAAGGGAGACACTTAACCTCAAATGTAGGATTATCAAAGTATGACTAAGACTCAAAAAAGCTAACACCGATTGAAATAAAATACTGTCTGGTGGAAGAATGAAAATGCTTGTAACCCCATTAAGCCCTAGAGTAACACACAAACACATATTTGATCAACTTAAAAGATAACTTGTCAAATCTAAAGGATAGATTCTAGATAAAGGCAACATACTCAAAAATCCTAGAAGAAAACGAAAAAAGCTCAACATTTGATCAAAGACATAAAAGAGGAACCTTACCTCCTAAAGAGCATTTTATTAATCAGATAAGAAACTGTAAGGACAACATCAGATTATAAGTATTTTGAAAACTATATCTACAATATAATGGTACACATGTCATCTAAGATATACTTGTATTTACGCTCAGTAACACCATTTTGTTGAAATATGTGGGAACAAGAGGTCTGATGTATAATTCCCAAAGAAGCACAATAAAACTTGAGGTTAGATTGAACAAACTCTAGTGCAATGTCCGTACGTAAACATCTAGGAATAACAAAAAATTGATTTTTTATTTCATTGATAAAAGATTTAAGTATATCAATGACATGACTACAATCCTTAAGCAAATAAATCCAAGATGTATGCGAAAAATCATCAATAAAAACAATGTAATAACGATAACCACACATAGATTGGACTCAAACTGGACTCCTGATATCACAATGAATTAACTTAAATAAACTATGACTCAATACAAGGTGTAGACGTCTAAAGATAGTACAATGATGCTTATCTAACTGACATGACTCACAGTCAAATGTGAATACAGAAAATTAAGGTAAGCCTTATTGTAACTTCCTGTAAGAAAGATAAACTAGTTGGTAGTGCTACAAAATGGATGACTCTGAGCTAAACACTACAAATGCCAATCCTTGTGATATATTATCACGAATTAATAAGTATACATTATATCCTTATTTACAATTCAAACCAATCCTCCTTTCCATCTACAAATCTTAAAATGTGTAATGGAATAGGAAAAAAAAAGTCACATAACAAAACAATTATTTTGTAATGACACTAACAGAAAAGAGATTAACAAGAAAATCAAGAATATATAGGACTTTTACTAATGTAAGCTAAAAAGAAGTCTACACAACCCTTTCTCCATTTACAGGACAAGAATAGTCATCAACGATAACAACTGAATAAATATCAGAAAGTTGAGATAAACAGGTAAAAAAGTCTTTTGCACTTAACATATAAGAAAAGGCACCTGAGTCAATAATGCAGGAGCTGTCCCTAAAGGCTAGGAGAACACTAGTACTTGAGGAAATAGCATAAGATGCTGTAGCGGTAGAGTCAATAGCCTGTAACTGTAGAAGTCGCTCATAATATGCCTAAGAGACGGTCACAATGTGCTCAACGTTAGATGACGTAGTGGATTTAACCTTTGTAGTGACATGGGCCATGGGTGGTCGATCAACCTTGTCCCAATACCTGTCTATTCGATATCCCATTCGTCCACGACCTCCGTTGTCTGCATACCCCCCACGACCACCCCCTCTAGAGGTACCACACCCTTGACCATGTGTAACTGCCATGACTGACTGGTTTGACACACCCACAACCACATGTAGTTGCCATGACTAATTTGACACTAAGGTAGATGTGACTATGGAAATCCGTAGAACTCTAGTAAAGATAGTCTACAAATCTGAAACACTGTCGACACTTAAAATCTGTCCCCAGATCTAGGAGAAGAGAACCAAGTTCAAACTGGATAAGTAGACTACAATGAACAACTCCTCATGATACTATCTCATCCGGCTAATGTCGGTGATTAGAGGTTGGTATACATCGAGTTTATCTAGTAATGCACAGAGAACTATGAAATACTCTTAAACCGAACGATTACCTTGGCGAACTGTGAACAACTACTTATACACCTCAAAGACTCTCGAGATGTTCTTCTCGTAGCCATATATGAGTCGCAACATATCTCAAATCTTCTATATCGGACATAACATCGTAACTTCACGTGCAACTATAGGCTCTATGTTGTTGACTAACTATGAAATGATGACCACATCATCAGTATACCAATCATCATATGTACTACCCTTGCTGTCAAAAGGAAGTTCTATAAGGTGTTTTAACTTCCTATGGGCTGCAATGAAGGTCTTAAAACTCTACACATAGAGGAGATAGTTCTTCCTATTAAATTTCTTAAAGGTCCCGCTAAGATTCTTCAACAATAATTCGCGAGTGAACATCAATAACGTCACAAACAAGGTCTTACCAGAGGCCAAAAAAAAAGACTGATTTACCAATGGAGCAGCCAGACTACTGCACCAAGACGTATGGACTTGACAGGTACACACACCAAGAAAAAGGGACGTAAGATTCTGGAACAATCTAAAACATCAACGTGACTAAGATGAGGGGAAACACGAGGGACATGTGCCGATCGACTGTTTAGGGGCAGGAAATGGCCTGTCAGCGACTGGTGGGAAGGAAGAAGAGGTGGAAAGGGGTGGCAGGAGGAGAAAAGGTGGCGCGAAGGGAGGAAGAGACCAAACAGGCACTTGGCAGTAATAGAAGATGTCGGCCTTGCCAACAGAGGCGGGGAAGGAACCTAATGGTGGTGTCGACAGCGAGAGACAGGCCTATGGTTGTGTCGACAGTCGACAAACGACTTGGTGGTTGTGTCCAAGGCGAAGAACGGGTTGAGTGGTTGGATCGATGACGGAAAACGGGTTTGAAGGTGGGGTTGATAGCGGAAAACAATTTTGGTGGCAATGTCGACGGCAACTAGGATTAATGGTGGTGTCGACAACCTTTTGTGGTGGTGGCAGATATCTAGGTTTTCCCTTGATGCTCCGGTACCATATGGAAAACAAGACAATAATGTGTTAATCACTAAATGAGCATGAGAGTACATATATATAGGGTTTATTAGACACCCTAGGATAAATGAATATTCAATAATTTGTCTAACTAATAAGATTCTAATACATAATATAACTCTAACAAGAAGCTTTCGTTCAAGACAATTAAAGATGAATTAGATAGAGAAAGGTTAATGGAAGTCACCATTTGCTTGGATTTTTTGTCAAACCAAGATACAAATGCAAGCTGAAGAAGCAGAACCATCTGAGCACACTTAGTGACGCAAGGTGTAGCAGGTTCTCTGTAATTATTTCCAACACCATTCCCATACGATTGCTGCTATAATTAATTAAAAAGAAATAAAACCAGAAATAAATAAAGAGCAATTTAAAAACAGGCCTGAAGGTGGAAGGAACTGCACATGCTTTTGTTCCTAAGATATGTCTTATAAGACACGTTTAAAATTGTTACAATGTGCTTATATAAAAGGTAAATGGCAGCAACTCCTCTCTACCATGCTTGAAAGGTTACAAGATGCCTCTGCACGAAATTGGCATCAATGTTTAGCAGAAGAAACACACCCCGGAATTTAGAGCAAAATCCTTAACAACAGACTATAAGATTACAGGATCGTTGGCATCATGAGGGGTACCGAGCCTTCCATCACCCTCATGTCAGAAGGACTAAGTGAGTTACCTTGTGTTTGAAGGAAGATGCTAAATTACATAATGCAAAAAATAAGTCTGATGTTGACATATCACACAACAACAAAACATGGGGAATGCACAAAAGCTGGTTGAATCATAATCTTATGAATCTGGAATTTCTCACCTCTCAAGTAATAATCATAACCCTATCATGAACATAAACATCCTCCCAGCACCACTTGGAAAGATACATATTGGGGTGTCAAAATCTATTTACAAGAATAAGCAAGAAGAGAAAGAGGGTGTTGAGGGATAAGATGTCAGGGACGAATAGATCTGCATTAGATGTGACCAAAGAATCAAATGTCAATTCGTGTCGGCGATATTTCGCCGACACGTATCGATCCATGAAAAGAGGGAAACGAAATACATAGGTATGTCACGACGTACCAGATTTCCGTAGATATTGCGGCGCATATCGACAGTATCGGTGGATGTCGGTGAATGTTTGGCTTTTTTACACACTACACAGCTCGACACAGGAGACATACCTTCCCCACAAGCCGACACAGACGATGCACCTTCCCCACAACCCGTGATCCTCTGCTCTGCCTTTAAAACGAACGGATTTCCTTTGGTACCTGATCAACTGTGCTTTCCTCTCTCCTTCGTTACATCATCAGTGTACCATCTTCCCTTGTACGTCGTCTGCCCTCGCGTCGACCACTCATCTCCGTCGACGACCCGTCACCTGCCATCCAGCCATCTGCACCGTCCAACCATCTCCTACCGCAAGAGTCCTGTGCCGTCCATTTCTCCAGCATCGTCCACCGCTTTCAGACTCCAGCCTTCTACTTCGTCGGCCTGCAGAAGTCCCAACAGTTGTCTCCAGTTCATCCCCCTTCCCCGTCTTTTTTTCCTCTGTAAGCATACATATATGTCTCGAACCTTTCATTCATTCCTTCCTTCTTCTTTTTAAAGTCGACGGTTCTTCTCATCTTCTGTTTAAAGGCTTTAAGTGTGTAAAAAAGCCAAACACTAATGTATGTGCCTATATAAAGTACAAATACGCATGTGTCATCCATTCTTCCTTTTTTTTTCTTTTAAAGTCAAACATTTCTTTTATTTAAGGAATTTTTATATTTATTTCGTAATTAATTAAAAAATAAAGATTTAACTTAATAATATAGATGATAGATTTAATATTATGATTTTATAAAATTAGTTATTTTTTATTATTTTTTAAAAAATAAAAAAAATATAATTAATTAAAAATCAAGAAAATTAAAAAAAATCAAGCCTCCAACCTCCATCGATTTGCCCCAACTAGGTTCATCCATTCGCTCTTGTTCCTTTTTTTTTAATTTTAAAGTGTGATATGTGTGAGGATTGAGGAGAAGATGCAGGTGCTATACGACAGGTTCTCCCTATTTTGTATTTGTTTTAAAGATCATGCCATTTAAGACTTATCTTATGTCTTTTTTTTTTGTCCTTTCTTACAAAAGAGGTTTTAATGCATTCTAAGTTCCAAAAAGCTAAAAATATACATGAAACATTAACAATAATCATTATTTTCAATTCATCCCATAGATAATAGATTTAACATAATAATTTTAAAAAATTAGTAATTTTATTATTATTTTTTAAAAACAAAGAATATTTAATAATTAATTAAAAATCAAGAAAAATTTAAAAAAGTCAAGAAAAAATTAAAAAAATCAAGAATGATTGTAAAAATCAAGAATAATTATACTCGATGTATTTCTATTTGTTAAATCTTAGATTTTTGCATGCAATTTCATGTTTTTTGGATGATTTACAATTTCGAATATTTTGATCAACCA
>JAMKQA010024199.1:0-19524 GCA_024699735.1 Posidonia australis
TTTTCTTTTGTTTTTTTGCATGATAATTTTTCATGTTATGGTTTTCCTTGTCTTCCATAATAGATTAGGTGGCGACTCCTTTGTTTTGTGTTTTTCGACGTGATTTTGCCGTCCGATTTCGCATTCATTTGCGGAATCTCCTCGCCGGTATGGTTACAGCATCACAAACAAACAATTGAACGATAAAAGACAAATAGAGAAAACATAAATAGAAGAGAAAACACACACAAACACAAGAATTGATGAGATAAAGAGAGTCTTTTGATGTCGTTGGCTCTTTTATTTTAGGGTTAGAATTTTTGATTTGTTCTCTCCATCATTCTTTTATATCTTGTAATTATTTTTTATCATAGTGAAATTTGTTTCTCTCTGTATCGCATAAATCCTTGTATTTACGTGTGTTTGCTCTTTTATTTGTGTTTTCTCTATTTTTCCCTTATCGTTTGATTATTTATTCGTAATACTAAAGAAGAATCCATTGGATCCTACACAACTAGTGGAATTCTATCCAAATATCCAACAAAACACATTTCAAAGTTTGGACATTTAAAGCTAGTCTAGTTCTTTGATGACAGAAACCAACTTACTCCTTGCCAATTCAAAACCCACAAGTTAAGAAGAGTTCTTTATTTAATTTACCAAGGAAGAAGCAGGATTACCATCATGCATTTACAATCACAAACTCGCTACGCAATAAAGAATTTTGCAAACAACGAATATTTAAATACAACAGTAGTGGCTGTTATATACAATGTGTAAATTCCATCTCATCAGCAAAGCCTCTATTTCTAAAAAAAAAAAAAGGGTAAATCCTCAACCACTAGTCTTTTGTCCTTCCAGTTGGATGTCCTCTTTTTCTTACATACACTTGGATCGTAATCAACTATTATAGTGAAGTTGATAGGAAAGGTAGAACTTACAACTTCCTTCTAGAATTTGAATCTTACAAAATGCAACTGAAAAAAAAAATCTATCGACTTCAAAAAAACATATACTTGGATCGTTAAGCTATCCACCTCTTAAAACTCGTCTGTTTCCTTGACAAGCAAGAAGAAACCAAAAAAAAAAGAAAAAACAACCCATGAAGTAGTTGTGAGAAAGAAGTTCTCCACACCAATATCTGCAGCCAATTCAGGAGAAGGAGAACCATTTACGACTTTGTTCTGCCAATTAATTCAACCTCCCCTGAGTCCACACAACTCGCCTTCCTCAGCTCTGCCGAACTAAAGCTCACGTCCAAAATCATGCTACAGTTAAGCATGATTTCACGGTTCCTCTTGAAGACTCCCAGCACACTCGTTTTCCCTCTCACGTCGGTGTAGCTCTTCAGCTCCATCGGCTCCAGCAACGTCAAGTTCGACAGCGGCTTCACGAACACGTCTATGGTCATGTTCATCGTAGTCGTTCTATCTGAAAGAACCTGTCCGGAAAACAAAAAACAAGCTTCTAAGCAACAATTCGATTCCACTCCCATGATTTATCTTACACTCTAATTTCGCATTAATCACTTTAACTGTTAGAGATTTACTAAAATTTGAAACACCGACCTTTCCCTTGGGCACGAGCCCCTCTCCGATGTTTTGGCCTTGGAGGTAGAACTCCGTCGTGCTTTGGTCGTACCGGAACGTCACGGGGTTGGGGTTCTTTAGGGACATGTCGGCGAGGAGGGTGACGTTGGCGGAGAGACGTTCGTCGCTCGACTTGTCGGTGCCGATTGCGAAGCGTACGACACCAACGGAGTTTAGGGTGAGGGTTGGGTCCTCGGTCTTGAAGACGAGCGCGGCGATGAGGACTGCAATGCCAAGGAGGACTACTAAGACACTGCCGCAGCCGAGGCAGCAGAACAGGCGGCGGTGGCGTGTATGGAGGAATTGCTTCGGCATGGGTGGACGTCCTTCGTCACCGTTGGCGGCGGTTGAGTCGGGAGATGCCATGGCTAGTGGTTTTATCTGAGACATGGTTGTGGAGTGGTCTGAGATGACTGGGAGACGAGGAAAGGAAAGGTTGGCTCTTCAGGAAATGGTTTGTGTAGGTGCATATATGACTTGGCTCTTGCTGTCATTCCACGTCGATTTCTTGTGAGTGTTCTAGATGGCATGTGGTCAATGACATTTTTCATGTTTTTCCTTCCCATGGGTTGATTATTGACACATCGAAGTGCTGTGGTAGCAAGATCAACAACGTGTCAACGTCACGGAAATTCGTCAGAAACCGAACGGGTATTGGAAAGTTTGATAAGTTCAATGACCTTAACTTCACGGAGTCTTGCTCCCATTTTTTTTCTTCATAATAACTGTTATGTTATTAAGAAAAGAACAAGGACATTCTAGACGATTCAGCAAACAACCACAGGGGATTAGGTGAAGGTCACCGATGCTTTTGGATTGAACATGTTGTAAGACTATGTCTGTGTGTATGAAACTGACAATCACACAATAAAACGAAAAAAGAAGGATACAGCTATAAAAATGTAAATACAAAGATACACAAACTTCCACCAGAGACGTCATTGGAATATAAAGAGATTTTACTATAAGATGAAATAAAGGTATAAGATACAAAAACCAAAAATATAAAGATCTCACAGTAATAGTGTCACAAATATCGTTCTCTCTGATGAATGAATCAAGGGTTAAAGAATGAAGTGATAAATCTTATGAGACTTACCTATTATTGTCATGTCGTCGATTTTTGATGAGAAAGTTTTCTATTCAATTCCCACAATATAATATCTCGAACATTAACCTTTATATTTCATTATGATTAATGATAATTAATTAATGATTAAGTTATTTTAATGAAAATTACCAATTATAGTGTGTAGTGACCCATAGGAATATGGGATCTAAGATGGATCAACGTTGAATGTCATAACGCCATCAAGACCCTAATTCATAAGTTATTTCAAGAATTATATATATTTAAAATATTTCCTCATTCTTTAAGGATGTTTACGCAAAATTTGGATAAAACGTTTAATAAACAAATAACTAAGGGAGAGGATGGCTGTAAGAGAAAGAGGAGGCAAGGAGAGAAAGAAGAAGGCCGATTCAAAGAAAAAAAGGGAAAGAAAAACAAAGAAGAATAGTGAAAGAGAGCTACTGGCTTGTTGTTGTAAGAGAAAAAGGAAAGAAAAGAAAGAAAACATAGAAAGAGAAGGAAAAGAAGAAGAGAAGAAATGAAGAAAGAAGAGAAAGGAAAAGGTACACGCCTCATTTTTTTTATCTTCCTCATTTAAACTTAAGATTATTGAAATATATTGAGTAAAGATGATTTGGATGTATAATACGATTTTTTTGGATTTTTTAGTAAATTTTGATGAATTTTCAAAGAAATTATGTGAATAATGACACTACTGAGCTTATTTCAGTTTTTTTGCTTCAATCATGTGTAACTTGAGCTATGAATATTAGAATTGAATGATTTTTGTTTTATTATAAAGTAGACTTGAATATCTTTAATTCATCGGCTACTTGTTACTTTTCGTGGTTGGTAAAAATAATAGTGGTTGTGTAAAAACGGATGACTTATTAAGTTATGCTAGTTTGAGTCTTACAGTTTCATTCATTTATATCTCGAGTTATAGATATGGGATTTGAATGAAACTTGTCTCAAATAAAAGTATACAAAAAATGCTTGGTTTGAGAAATTTTATAAAATTAAAAATTCTTGATTCACTGAAAGTAGATCCGTCGAAGGTTTCAACTCCGACAAACGAGTCTGTTTCAAGGTAGATTTTATTGTGCAAAAATCACACAATCAGGAGATTTTGGGATATTGAATTTAACCTGATCCAATTTTGATTGTTTTAAGAGTTGACACACACACACACACACACACACATACATACATAAACACACACACACACAAACACACACACACATATATATATGAGTGTATATATGTATTAATCATGGATAAAGAATTAAATTGACACAAGAACAAGTAGGAGAACCATTAGGATGCTTTTGAGAATGGCTCAAAAAAAAAAAGCAAGATGAATTGGTATTTGGTCTTGCTAGTCATTGAAGACTTCAAGACCACTGTGAGCTTCTGTGTGTTCATCAAGGTGAGCTTATACATTGAAAGTGTTTAATTGATGTTCCAACTGAGCTTGAAAGTTTTATACGATTTTTCAAAGTTTATTACGAGAAGATAAGAGTGTTTCTAAGAAGTGGTTTTCTAAAGAGTTTTCAAAAGATTCCTAAAGAGCATGGATAACTTTAAACAATGGTTTCTAAAGAATTTTGATAAGGAATTATAAGGATTTCTATGGTGTTCCTTTGCACAACATTTAATGGTATTTTTAGAGATGATTTTCTAGCGTTTTCGAAAATAGTTTCCAAAAGAGTTTGAAAAAGAATGCATAGATTTGCAAAGATTTTGAAAGATTTTCCAGAATTTTTTGTTAACTGAGGCCGAGAGACCGACATGTGTGCTGCTAGGACCAGGGAGTGTGACGACATCCTCAAAGTGGTTGGGCATGTTGCCTAGGATGAGGCCAAAGACCAAAAGGTTGAGATAAGTGTTCGTTGAATCCTAAAGGTATAAGATTCCTAGATTGTCATTTGAGAAGTCAAGGTTAAGGTTTGCAGGTCGAGGGCCCGCTGGACTTGGAGGTATGGGACATCAATTGTTCTGGGTGCCGAGGACCTAGGATACTGACTGTACACAGAGACACGTGACAGCGAGCCAGGGAGTATGAGACCTCTGTATAGCTAGACGTAACACCCTAATTAGTACAGGTGCTAAGTCTAAGACAAAGACTGTTAAGTGCTGGCAGAGCTTGGTGTGAGAGTCCTTAGATGTTCGGGCACATAGGGGCGTTGTGAGGAGACTCATCCCTATGTGAGTTGGGACAGAGACCTGAGTGATCCTAGTATATAGAGGCCCATTGGCCAGAGCGGTGGTATGCCCTATACAGGGACTTGTACCACGACAGTGCAGACACTGTTGGTCGCACTTCTGTGGACTACTTGTGGTTAGGTATTGATTACTTAGCATTGAGCAACATGACACACCAGAGAGACCTAAAAGCTAGAGTTTGTTGAGACTTGCGTTTTAGAGCTAATTCCAGCTAAGACCTAGTTTTAGACAAATTTGAGATTTGTGTTTTGAGGTGGAATCTGGTCTAAAGATGCATCGGAGCAGAGCATGAGATTTTTAATGAAAAAGATAGATGTTTGAGAAAAACATCAGATTTTTAAAGAAAAAGATAAATGTTTGAGAAAAGCAACAGAGTTCTATAGAAAAGATTGGTGTTTCAGAAAAGTATGAGATTTCTACCGAAAAGAAAAGTATTTAAGAAAAGTATTTAAGAAAAGCATGATATTTTGAAGTAGAAAGAAAATGTTTGAAAGAGGGATTGTGCCAGTTTTTGAGATATGGTTTGTTGTTTGGACTAAGCAGAGGCTTAGTGTTAGTGTAGCACTCTCTAGTGGTTGTGAGCTTGACTTGGCTAAAGTGGTCATTTCAAGTATGCATTAAGTTTTGAAAATCATACATGTGATTTGAAAGAAAAGACAGAAAATGATTTTGAAAGTCAAAAGTATGATTTTAAAAAGAAAAGAAAAGAATAGTTTTCCAAAACATGATTTCAGAAGCTGTGTTGCTTGTGGGACAAAAGAGTATTGCCAGAGATTGTGTGCGGTGTCCAGGAAAGATGCCAAAGTAATATGTGTTATAGTGGAGTGTGTGTTGAGTGACATTTTAGTGGTCACTCATATTTGTTTTATTAGCATTCTCTCAGGTACAGGATAAAAGTAGAAGTTTGCTAGTGTACGTGAAGATAGAGTCAGTCGACCACACATCAAGAGTTCTGAGTAAGTGTTTAGTACAATTTAATTCAGTTAATGGTATTTTTAATTAAGTTGTATAATGTTGGATTTAGTTTTAAATCTAATGTAAGTAATTATTGTAAATAAATAAAGAAAAAAATTGTAGCTAGATATTATGTAATGGCTCAAGGTTGGGGTGTTACACACAACAACTACCTCTGCTCCTATTGAAGGAGTCTCTTGTGTGCAACAAGAGCTAATAGAGTTTTTGTATAGTTGTTATGTTGAAATCTTAGATATATGATATGCTTATATAACACACTCTATGACTGTGTTATAATATGTCTTAAGTACTACTTTGCTTAATATGATCTTACAATTGGGCTAACCTACTATCTTAATTAAGTCACAATAGGTTGAAAATTAGGACCTTGAATTCAACAATCTCCTACTTAATTTATCTAACTTACTTTATGTAAGACAAAACTTTATGGAGAGTAACCACTACTCAATTGCTTAACAAAACATATTAATTAACCTTCATTCAATAACAACAACCCTCATAGACACTAATCACAACGACAATACACTATCTAAATGTATGTCCCTTCTATATACTAATATATCTAAGATCAAAGTTATAGTTGAACACTTTATGTAGCAATCAATACTTTGTGAATAAACTTACAAATGTTATGACAAGAAGAGCAAAAGTTTATTCTCTTTAATTTAACCAATGATAAAACAATAGTTCACAAGTTAAACAAAATTAAGAACTACTAAACAGAGATGTAACGACCCACACCCTAAGTCATTACTCAAAATCTTCTAATTACAAATTTTATTTCTTTAATTTCTTATAATAATTTACTTGCCTCTAATTTGAAACCAAACTCAACATTAACAACTTAAAACAAATTACTGTTAACTGAATTAAATTAAACTAAACACTTACCCAAAATCTTTGATGTGTGGTCAACTGACTCCATTTTCACATGTACTAGCAAACTTCTATTCCTATCCTGCACCTAAGAAAACACCAAACAAAGCACACATGAGTGACCACTGAAAAGTCACCCACAACACAACCCACTAAAACTCACACTACTTTGGCATCTCTCCTAGATGTCACACAAAATCTCTGGCAATATTCTTTTGCCCCACAAACAACACAGCCTTGAAAACATATCTTTGAAAGCTATTCTATTCTTTTCAAGATCATACTCATGTTTTTCAAAAACATTCCCTTTCTTTTCTTTCTAATCTCATACATGCTTTACAAAACTAAATACTCTACTTGAATTGGCCATTCTTGTCAAATCAAGTCACAACCATTGAAGTGTGCTCCACTGGTACTGAGCCTCTACTCAGTTAAATCTCAAAACTGACACAATCCCTTTTTTTTTCAAAACATTTTCTTTTTTACTTTAAAATCTCATGCTTTACTCAAGCATTTGCTAAATTCTGTTGCATACTTGGAATGGTTACTTTATGCCAATACCAAGTTCAAACCAGCACGAGCTCTAAAACCCTTTCTAAAATTCTTTCTCATAAATCTTTAATCTAGGTTTCTACTGAAACCAAAACTTTGAAAAAGTCTATTCAAAGAAAATCTCTTTAAATCATGACTTTTCAAATATTTACTTTCTTTTTTGAAACTCATGCTTTATTCTCATGCGTTATTGAAAAATAATTCTTAGGACTAGGTTCCAACCCAAACTATGCCTCAAGAACTGGTTAAAAACACGACCTTGGTTGGAACTAGTCTTAAAATACTAGTCTCAACTCAGCTAGAATATGGTTAAAACTCAAAAGCCAACACAACTCAATTCTAGTTCAAAACTATCTCTTTCTCAAGTCTAAAAACTTTTTAAAATCTCTTTCTATTGTCACCTTGATCAGGGGTGATCTGACCACACGTAATGGGAAAAGGCACCAACCTCAACCTCCTGCACTACTACGGTAAAAGTCCCCGTGCAAGGCATACCACCGTCTCGACTAACAAGCCTCACTATACTTTTCTCTTTTCTATTCTCATTGCACAGAGATGTGTTGCCTCCTGACGCCTCTCTATTCTCTTTTGATGTTTGAGCTCTCTAGTAATTTACTTGACCTATCACGAGTCCACAGGTTATCTTACCCAACCTATCGCAAGCCCACTAGTTATATCACCTGGTCCTCTCTAATACCAAGTCTCTGAATACTCAGTCTCTTTCACCCAAGTACCAACTCTGGAAACTCTGAAAAACTCTTTTTTGAAAATATGCATTTATTTTCTAAAATTCTTTTCTAATTCCTTTCTGCTACAGGAATCTCTTTTGTAAATCTCTAGAAATTTCTAAGAAACTTTTCAAAATCTTTGTAAAATCATGCAAGTCTTTTCTAAATTATTTTGGAAATCATTTCCAATCTTTTCTAGAATCTTTTTAAAACACTTCTAGAAAACGACCAACACAAGGCCACACTTTTAAATCTTTTGGAAAAGTCCTTTCTCCAAATTACTTAAAATTCCTTGACAATTCGCTTAAACCATTGAGAAAGGCGAAACAACACATTTCTTTGGTTATTAAAACGCTTTTCAAAATCTATTTCAAAATTATTTGAATACTTTTCTTGAATTGCCACAAAACACCATGTCTAAGCGGCAAAAAGCTGAAAACTACAAATCATAGCTTAAATCAAAGCCTTGACAACTCTCCTGTCAGGCCCAAATAATCACACAAAAACCATAGCAACCGTCCTAGAATTTTGCTAGGTTTCCAAGACTAGATGCCCAAATAAACTTAACTAGAACTTCCATGTTCTGGTGCCAAGGTGTAGCACACTTACTGGCTTGTGTCTCTTAGGAGCACAGCCAGATCAGTACCTAGCAGAACTAGGTAGTGCCACTAAATGGCTCCTTCAGTGCACTACAACAAAACTAACTGACTCTAAGCTTAGGGACTACATCAAGATCCCGACTGTTCTTTCTAGACCATTAGGGAAGAGACTTATTACTTTTAAGTCACATCGTCTTTTACAACCTCTATGTCTCAAATAGAATCTTACTAATTCTTTTTAGTCCTAAAGTCATTCTAATGATTATCCTAATCATTATTGTATTCATTAAATTATTTCTTCAAGATTAATATGTATACACACTATATACATATACATACTAATTACACTTAAAACATCATTAAACAGATTCTGGGCTTGATTTGGTAGACCGAATTCTACCGATTGGCCGAACTAGTACTCTAGTCCCAAACTAGAGGGCAAATCGATATATTAAACCTTTTTGGTATACCAGACCAAAGTCTCATGCTAAAACTACTCATCTAAATTGTTAATTCTATCATTAAGGCATGCTAACAATAACAGGTTCTCTTTTATCCATTATGTCTCATAACTTAGCATAAGTACATCCAAGGGTGTTGAACGCTAGGGAGCTGGCGTTCAACGTTAAACGCTGGTATTATAGGCATTTAACACTCTGACATCGAATGCTACACTAAAATCTATCAATTCTAGCATGCTCTTCCATTCCAAAACCACTAAGGGATTACTAGCAATTCTTAAGGCATATAAAATTACAACATGCATACTCAATGACTACTATTAATCAATTAAATCATTTAAAATAGAGGGACACAAAGCAATAGTGTTGTACGTCCTTTCCTTATCGTCCTACGTTGAACGTCCCAGACCTAGCATGTAACACATTAAAAGCTCCCCTACACTAAAACTCTCCTTAAAACCATGCACGACTACTCCAAAATCATACAACCATAACACAGGGGACCAAAACTCAATCATATCAAAATATAAAATTTCTTGAAACTTCGATGTCCAAAAAAATATCAATCTCTAAGATCACTTGAAATGGTTTTTGAGTCTCTAATAAAATTCAACTAGGGATGAGCAGTTCAGTTCAGTTCAGTAAGTAGAGTTGAACAAACTACTATAAGGGGGGGTTTGTGCACCCAGAAAGTAAAGAAAATGATTTGACAGGAATTTCATTTCCTGTTGACCATACAAAATAAGAGTGTTTGTGTACTTAACCAGAAATGATTTCAAAGGAAACTCAATTCCTTCACCTTCCAGAGTATATAAATCACAACTCTTTTCATTTCCTATTAACGCCAGTAAAAGGTACAGGGAGGTCACGCTAGCGCTTCAATCTGGCATCCGAGATGCAGCGGCAGAGTTCTCCTTCCTTAGGATGGGGGGCCTCTGGGGTCTTCTTAAGGCCCTCCGGTCCATCGCTCAGAATGACGCTGCCGTCCCCCTCTTCCAGAGTTCCCAGTCCATTCCCGAACTCCAAGGTGGACAAAATCATTATGATTACTGTACGTAGATTGTTGATTCACTCTACACTAAGATCTTAACAAGGAACAGGTTGTTTCCTTTATCTCCACCATGGGATGTGTTGTGCCACAAAGAGTTACTGCTACTGGAGGTGCAGTTGTGTTTTGCATTGTTGAGCTCCAGTACTGTTATGTTGTTGTAGATGTGGAAGACTATAGGATAACGATGAATATTTATGGTTGAACTTGTGAAGAGTGGACATGAGGATAAGTTCCCAATGTTTTTTTTCCTATCTTATTATCTTGTATATCTAGTGAATTTCATGGGCTCAATGAATTTTACATTTGCTTCATACCCTCCTCTTCACCCAATTAATGACTTCATAGTTCTGTTTTCAAGGAACTAATAACTCCACATTTTTCCTTGTAAGACCGACTTCTTAAGGTGAATAGGTTTCTTTAATTTTGTTTTTTTTTCTGGAAATTTTGGCATAGGCTTAAGTTTTTCTTTGCCATAGGAAGAAGAGAGTGATCCATATCATCTTGACTTGGTTTTACCATCCAATATGGGCCTGCCACTTTGTCAATCTTTTCAGACTAGAACTTGAGAATGAGTTATGCTGTTTTTGGCAATACCCTCCTTTTGTAGACTGATTTATTGGTAGTGTTCTTAGTTGTCCAAAAGCAATTTGGAGGCCATGTTTGATCTACAAAATTTGGTAGTTGAGTCATTAATGGCCATAGATTAAAGAAGACAACATCCGTTTAAGCATTATAACAATGCTTCTTCGTTTTTGTCTTAACTCTCTTTGTAATTGAGTAAATGTTTCAGTCTGGCAACTTTTGCATAACATTTCTAAGACACAGTTGGTATCAATTGCTTCATGCAATTCTATATTTCTTGTTGTCCAATAAAATACTTGATATGTAATAGTATTTTCCTCACCTTTAGCTTACAATGCATTATTTACTGGCAAGCTGGCGTAGTATATTGTTAATTTTTTTAGGAATAGTATATTGTTTTGGTTCAATTATAGGCATTCTCAATTAAGGTCTATAATCGAGCGTACATTTGGAATGATAAAACATCTTTCGCTATTCTTCGAGGTTACATGCCATTCCCTTTTGAAACACAAGTTAAGATTGTTTTAGCATGTTTTTTGCTTCATAATTTTATTCGTAAAGCAGATCGTGAAGATTTACTTGAAGATCTTGAAGATGAATTAGAAGAAATTTTGGAAGCCAATCTTCCAGAAGTTGTTCAAGAGTTGGACGAAGAAGAAGAAATATATAATGGTATTGGATTAACTCAAGAACAAAAAAAAAAGAAAAAGCAAATCAAATGCGTGAAAATATCATGAATTCTATGTGGCATGGTTGATTATTGTAATTCATTTATAAGAATTTATAATGTTATTTGAACTTTTGTATGACTCAAATTTATATTTGAGAGATATTTGATTGAGTTTTAAGTTAATAATTATGAAATTATCAATGTCTGCTTTCCTTTAAAATCTGTTGATAAGCACAAACACTTATATTCTAGTTTCCTTTGTTTTCCTGAATAGTTACAAACAGCAGGAAACTTGGTCAACAGGAAATCAGTTTCTCTTACTTTCCATTTCCTAGTAAATCCAGTTGACTCTGGAATTCTATTTCCTGTCAAATTTTACGCACAAACAGGCCCTAAGTGTGTTGGCTAATAGGAATTGAATGGAACTCTGAAGGTAGGAGTCATTATTGTAGCTCTCACCTGAGAGCTAACTTTAGCAACTACCATCAAATTTTGTTTTTTGTTTTTTTTTGTTCCTACAATAATGAGAATTATTTGGCCGATATCAAGGAGCACACCACCGCCTTTGTTTTGTGGGTTCAAGTTTGATATGGTGGGGAGGAATGGCAAAGCTAAGAAATTTTAAAGAGTGATTCATATAAAAGTTTCATAATTGAGAAAAAAATAAATTATTAAAAAAAAGGACATACATTATATTAAAAGAAGAGTTTTAAGCAACAGTCAACTACAACACGTCCCATACGAACGCACTCCTCATAAACAAGGGGAGGGGCCCATGACTTGGTTTTTTTTTTCTTTCAAAGTTTTTCAACTTTAGGCGCTCATACATTGTGCCTATAACTCAAAATTTTCATATATTAAAATTATAAATAACAATAAAAGTATCACTTACATTATTAAGTTCCACGATGGAATCGCGTATTTTGAAATCTCTCTATGATGTTCTTGTTGTCAATCTCATCGACTACATCTCACTTAATATAAGCAACTAAACAATCAATCATGAACCTATCTCCTTTTCTATTCCACAAGTGGGTTTTTATGATACTAATTACAGAAAGTACTCTTTCTACAGAAGCAATAGTAATGAGAAGAAGTAATGTTAACTTCAAAAGTCGATATATAAGAAAATAAACACGATCCATCTTCAATTCCGTAAATTTCAGTGTAAGTCCTGAAATGCCTTTCACAAAAACAATTTTAGGATTACTATCAATATCTAATATATATGTATCAAGTTGATTCTCAAGTTTATCAAATTCTTTGCTACAGAAATTAAAAGAATAAAGTTGTACAAATTTAATCTTTTCATTATCAATAGAGGAAAAACTACCACTTGAATCAAGACATGTAACGCATAGAAGCAATTCTATGCTTTTCTCGTTAAAGCAATTATTGAACTCATTGATCAACAAATTAATCACTATATTGAAAATATTAAATTGAAAATGATGAAGACTCGTCTTCTCTTCCTGACTATGCCGTGGACTTCATGATTCTTGTAAAATCATTGCCATACTTTCAACTTTTATATTGTACTTCTTATAAAATGAGAAATTTATTAAAATGACAAGTAAAGTAGGTCATTGTAGTTTGTTAAAGTGGTGTAAATTTTTTTAAAAAACAAGATAGTAAAAGGAGATTTTATAAACTATGTGGGTCACATGACCCAGTGGTTGTGAGTTGGGAGCTGCGTTAACAAATGCCCCTTATCGGCATCTTGCTCTTTAGAGAGTGAGCTCATTTGAAGAAATAGCCATCATTTAATTCATGATTAAAAGACCATATTAATCACAAGACCTCAAATGCAATCACGTGTTATTGATTAAATAATACTACATTTCATTAATCAAATGGAATTTCTTTTGAAACATAGGTGTGTTCAAACTTTATATCAAAACAATAGTTCTATCCAAGTTTTGTATAAATATGTGGTTCTAACAATTATGTGGCTACAAGAAAGAATCAGAGGGTCAAAAGACTTCGAGCTAGAGAGCTGTGATCGAAGATATCACGACGGGCATGTTAGTACTTGGAAGCAGAGGATGTTAAGTAGATCGAACGATAAAGATTGCGGACCGAATAGCCGCAAGAGGGAGGCGCGGCGGGCGCTCAGCGCCCTCCTCTCCAGGGAGACCTTCCGGTTCCCCCCACCCTTGGTCCGCCACCTGTCCTTCCCCTCCGTCGTCGTGCCGTCGGAGAGTCCCGTCTCCAGGGTGTTCGGATGCAGACAGGTGCACTCCTCGTGCGGCCCGCTCTGGTTTCGGTCCACGGACGCGATCAGGGCCCAGCACGCGGTGGATGACTACTCCTACGAGGAGAAGGCACCAAGGAAGGACGCGGACGAGGGGCTCGAGTTTGCGAAGCTCAGGATCGCGGAGGTGATCGTCAAGGAGCTTGCCAAATAGGGGATCACGAAGCTTTTCCCTATACAGGTACGTCCGGTTCAACTTGTTGCAGGTCGTCATCCTCGACGTGTTCCCTGCTCTCCCCACCCTCGCCCAGCGGGTGTTTGGGGTCCCGTCCAGGGTGGTCGGGTTCAAGATCATGGAGGTTGGGTACAGATTTGCCTCTCAGATTTGTCTCTCTCAGATCTGCAAGGTGATCGACAAGGGAGAAAAAATGCCAGATCTGCCTCTCTCAGATCTCCCTCTTCCTCCGTGCTATGCCTCCCCTCCGAACAGCAAGGAACAGAATATGGTTCCTTCCTCTCTCAGATCTACCTCCCATATCTGTCTCTCGCAGATCTGTCTCTCCCTCTTTCTCTCCTCAGTCCGACCAGACTACGCCTACTTGTAGATCTACGCCTAGCAGATCTGAGCATAGTCTCGTCGACGGGTTCGGTCCCTTGCCTACTTGCAGATGGGATCGGCCTCTCGCCGATGTTGGTCTTCTCTCTGGCTTTTTTCGACTTACTGATCTGTTTTTGTCTTCTCCCCATCTAAAACTTGATTTATCATCTTCTTGTTGGACCTTGTTAATTCAAATCATTCTCTGGTTGATTTGGAAAGAAAGGAACAATAGGGTTTTTCGTAATTCAGTTAGAACATACTCTTTGATCATACATGATATTATTTCCCTGATGTATTTTTGGGTAGAAACTCTTGTTTCAGGTTTTGAGGAGGAAATGCTACAATATGCATCTGCTATGGCTTCACAAATGGTAGAGTCTTCCATTCCCCCTTCTATTCCTTCTTCCTCAAGAATTCCACCTGAAGAGGATTCTCAGAACAATATGGAGAATCAGGAGGCATGATATTGTCCCATATGTTTAAGAAAAATTTCTTCTGTTAGATACTGATTGTACTTCTAATTCGGTTCTCATTTTTGATACTTGTTGAGGACTCTAAGGTCTGAGGTTCTATAATATTTTGACATGACATTGTTCTTACTTGACTTTTTTTGACCTCTGAAATATTAAACTCTTAAACCGTTAACAAAAAAACAATTATGTGGCTACCGGACCATGCGGTTGTCTAACAATTTTTTGAAACAACAAAAAATATAAAAAAGTGAACTCAATAAAAATCGATACAAACCATGTCAAGTTCTCACGTATACATAAAGCATGTATTAGTTATTGTCGACGTAGAACTTGACATTGGTAGTGTCGAGTTTAATACAAAGAACTCGACATCTCATTTTAGTGTTCATTGTTATTATTATTTTAAAAAAAATCATTTGCAACAACGTGAACCATCCAACCAATTATCATGATGTAATTGGTCAGGAGAAGTGAAATTTCCACCTTCCTCTCAGGTTCAAATCTCACGGATCGCAAGGAGAAAATATATACATACCAATATCAAAAAAAACAACGTGAACCATCCCTATTTCGAAAAAAGAAGAAAAAAACAACGTGAACCATCCGTCTTGTGATTGTCAGAGCCATGTTTTTGTAAAAAAGTTTAGTATAGCTATAGTTTTATAATAAAAAAACACTTAGAGAACAATCATATAATGAAAATTTTGCCCAATCAAATTTCACACAATAACACACTGACGACAAAAATTGACCATAACTTTTAACGACAAAGTGTCCCACCCTAACACAAACCATCAAACTTATAATAAAAGAAACAAACAAACAAACATATGGTTCATGGATTTATAACCACTGTTGCATTTACATTTACATCTGTTATCTATGTCCAACAAATAGATACACATTTGCTCACCTCTTGCTGAAAAAGAATATATGCAATAACAAGAAAGCATTCACTAGTCACGACACACTACAATGATGGCATAAATCGAAGTTGGGCCAAAAAAAACTCAGGTTGGTTCCCCTGAGACAAGCCAGGATAGGTTGGGTATACATGTTTTCTGTTATTACTTATCTTAAGTATATTCTTTTTTTACTACTCCTTTTGACTCTGAGGGAAAGGTAAAAATTTTAAAAAACCATACACCACTTACGTAGGTGTGAGGGAAGTGATTCTAGAAGTGTTCCTTGTGGAATTCAAACTTGGTGGAGCCTCTTTGATTGTATTCCTTGCACAGTTTGCTAAGTTCTTGGACTAAAACTGGAGCTCCACAGTAGAACACACCTGTTTCAGAAGTTTTATGCAATTGAATCAGAATTCTTGGACATTTTTAGCCAACTAATGCTAGCAACAGTTATCAATAGTCTCAGCTATTATCTTTGTACAACAACTAGACTTTCTATAAAAAAAAATTTATCATATATAGAAATGGTTGTTTTGTAGAAGAGAATTGAGCTTACCGATCCTTGCATTCGGATGTTTTGAACACGTTCTTGAGAAAACCTTCTTCCAGTTAGGTCTTGCAAAATGCGTCCGGACCTATAAAACAGTAGGAATGTGAAGGCAAAGAAAGCTTCAGTATGAACTGAACTTAAATCTTGACAGGTGACTAGCAAATTCTTCATGTACTGTGTTGCATTTCTTCAGCGATATAGACCTTTACACAATGTACGTCTTCAGTATAGTTCAAAATCAGATTTATCAGTTCGCTTCACAGTTTTATATTCCTTCGTTAAACTAGGGATAAATACCGTTTTGGTGAACTTTTATCTAAGGTTTTGAGCCTTTTTCAAGTATTCTACTTTTAAATGTAAAATATAATTCTTGTATCATGGTCATCATCAAATGGATAACCCGATCTGAGCTGCAATAACGAGTATATTATCACGTCAAACCTATAGCAATTCAGGACTATCATGTTATGCTTGAGTAGCTAAGATTTATGGCTACGATTCCAAGTTTAAATATTGAGTCTCTGCAGTCCTATAGCATCTATTCTAAAGATCATCATGTTGATCCTGTACATAACGTAACCTGGATTTGTTACATTTAATGCTATACTCCACTAAACCATTGTAAAAACTTGTGCTTAGATAACAAAATAGATGGAATGGATGGAAGCATTGGAGAAGATGAATGAAGAGAGTAATTATTTTTCATTATAATAAACAAAGGTATACATGTACATATATAAAGAATTCCTTGGATTCTATACAATGAAATGCTATACAAGGAATCATAATATACGATCGTAATTGATTTCTAAAATATTCAATCTCTATATTTAGAAGATCTATTAAAGGTATGAGATCGTAACTGATTTCTAAATATTCAATCTCTATATTTGGAAGATCTATTAAAGATATGATTAATATCACCCCTCAAGCTGGAAGTGGGGTACCCAACGACAGAGCAAAAAATGAAGAAAGGTTGTGACCGGACAGGCTACGTAAATCGATCAGTGATTTATTGGTTGGAACTGATATATTGTATCCGAAAATTGTGCCTCTTCATATGATCTCTAAGAAAATGCAAGTCTATCTCAAAATGTTTTGAACGAGAATGCAAAATGAGATTCCTAGCAAGATGTATGGTGCTAATATTATCACACCATAGAATAGGTGTAATATAAGGTATATGAAGCTCTTGAAAAACACACTGCAACCACAGTATTTCACAGGCAGCAAGGATAAGTACATGAGTCTCTGCCTCAGTACTAGATCTTGAGACCGCATGTTATTTGCGAGAACTCCATGAGATGAGGTTTTTCCCAAAGAATACACAGTATCCAAATTGAGATCATCGATCATCGAGGTCGCCTCCCCAATCTGAGTCACTGAAAGCCTGCAGTAGAGGAGAGCTTGCCCGATGATAGAGCAATCCTTGATTTATCGTCTTCTTAGATATCGAACAATTCTCTTTGCTATTTTAAAGTGTTCAACAGTAGGAGTTTTCAAAAATTGGCATACTTTGTTAACAGAGTAAGATATATCCGGTCTCGTGATACATAAATATTGCAATGCCCCAACTAAGTTACGATATTCTGTGGGGGTTTTCAATATTTGTCCTTCAGCTTGTGTCAATTTTGTAGTTGCCACCATATGAGTTTTGCAATGTTTGGCCTCATCAAGTTTAAATTTCTTCAAAATATCAACTAGATATTTTGATTGAGGGAGATGTAGGACATCTTTGGTGCGTCTGACCTCAATTCCAAGGAAATAGTGAAGATCATCCAAGTCCTTTAAGGCAAACATATTTGCTAGTGAATCAATTATATCTTGGATAACTTGAGAGGATGATCCAGTAATAATAATATCATCCACATAGATTAGAACATAAGTAACTGTATTCTTATGATGTTTTATAAACAAGGAGGCATCACATTTGGATTCTTGATATCCAATAGTGTGTAGAAAATCCTTGAGACGATTAAACCAAGCTTTAGGAGCTTGCTTGAGCCCATATAATGATTTCTGAAGTTTGCATACATGTTTTGGAAATTCCTGATTCAAAAAACACAGAGGCTAATGCATATAAGTATCTTCATTTAATTCCCCATGAAGGAATGCATTTGATACATCCAATTGTCGCATATCCCAGCCACAGTTAAAGGCATGACTAAGAAGCACTCTAATGGTAACCGGTTTGATAACCGGACTAAAAGTTTCTTTATAGTCGACTCCATATTTCTGAGCAAAGCCTTGAGCTACAAGTCTTGCTTTGAATTGTTCAATCGATCCATCTACCCTTTCTTTAACTTTGTATACCCATTTACTTCCAATAACATTAGCATGTGGTGGAGGAGGTACCAAACACCACGTAGAATTCTTGAGTAAGGCATCATATTCCTCTTGCATGGCTTACTTCCACTTAGGATCTTTAAGAGTTTGATTAACATTGCTGGGTGTATCATAATCTCTTTGAACATTGAGTGCATATTTGGGATTAGGCTTATATATCCCTTTTGATGCTCTAGTCACCGGTCGATCATCTGTACCATGAGGAAGATTCTCAACTGGTGCAGAATGATTTTCGGAAAATACATTTTCAATAGATGATAAGGAATCATTTGCAGTTGTATTCTCTGAGGATGAGATAGACTCATTAGAGGTAGGTGAGTCACCACTATGAACATTTCGATTAATATTGGAATGTTCTTTCATAGCCATTGGAGAAGACATGTGAGGTATAATAATTGGATTTAATGAACCTGTATTGGAAATATCTTTTTGCATATAGGTCAAACTGTCAATCTTCTTATTTAATGAAAAAAAAAATTCATTAAATATAACATCACGAGAAATATAGATTCTGCTATGTTCTGGGGAATAGCAAATATAACCTTTATGATCCAATGAATATCTATAGAAGATGCAATCCGTGGTACAATAATTGAATTTATTGGAAAGATATAGTCTCAGATTTGGGTAACATCTACACCTAAATACTTTGAGAAAATGATAATCAGGTTTTGATTTGAAAAGTGCTTCAAGTGGACTGACCTTCTGTGGTAGAGATAACCGATTGATTAAATAAACCGCAATTTGGAATGCTTCGGGTCAGAATTCCTTAGATAGATTTGCATGAGCTCATAGAGAAAGTCCTGTGTTGACGATGTGTCGATGCTTCCGCTCCGCCATCCCATTTTGTTCATAGGTGTGAGGACACGAAAATCTATGTTCAATACCATTTTCTTGAAGAAATTTGCGAAATGCAATATATTCTCCTCTATTATCACTTTGTAAAATTTTAATATTTTTTCCCAATCGTTTTTCAACTTAAGCTTTAAAACTAATAAAAGTAGGAAGAACATCAGATTTATTGATTAATGGATATAGCCATGTATATCTTATGCTTGCATCGATAAAATGAATGTAATAGCGAAAACCACATTTAGA
>JAMKQA010024200.1:0-24284 GCA_024699735.1 Posidonia australis
CCACCTAGTCTTTTAAGGGAAAGACGAGGAAAACCACAAAAAAGATGAATGCCTAAAGTGCAAATGTGAAGGCTGGATGTCTGCTAACCAGAGGATGGATAAGGATTCCTATTACGCACGAGGATGGTGTTAGGCACCCTCGTACGCCCGAGAAACTCGGTCTTTCTAATCTAATTACTTGCTAAAGGCTAGATGAATGTTTGCTAAACCTGAATCATGCTCTAATCATGCTAATATGTATGCCATGACAAGACTAAATGGATGTGCAAGACAGTGCAAGAAAAGTGCGAAGAAATCCACATGAAATCATGAGAAAGTCGTGAAAATCAAGAAGGGAAAAATAATCTGTGGTAGGGACAAATGTCGGCCCTAAAGCCTGTTAATGTACGCCCTTGGGCGATGAAATCCAAATCAAATCAAAAATATGAAATGTAGGATTAAAGCCAATCAAATCGGATAATGGATAAGAGACCCTAAGGACAAAGCGAAAAAAAAAAGAAATCCATGAAGGAAAGGCATAGAATGTCGGCTCGCCAAATAGGGATGCAAACATGAGGAAAACGGATATGAGATGCATGGATAAGTGCCTAAATGTGTAAAAACTCTAAAGAATAGCTTAGACATGGGTTATGCAAGACTAAATGCAAAGATCGAGATGCATGCTCATGAATTGGGGCACAGGGGCAATTTGGTCATTTTCCCTCACTAGTGCTTGCATGTGAGTGATGCATGGCCTAAGTTATGTCAAAATGTATGCTAAATGTCTGGATAATGTCACATGCAAAAAACAGGGAGAAGAAAAATCACCAAAGGGATGTAAACGCAATAAATGACAAACATAAAGACTAAAACGCAAAATTCGCGAAAAGAGCGAGAAATTGGATGAAAAACAGGTTCATGACCCTTATTCTAACATGCAAATTATGGGTCCAATGTCAATGTGGCACAAGGATGTAAAAATCACACTTGGATAATTTCCTGAAAAGTTAGGGTCTAAAGTGCAAAATTTACACATCCGTGCAAACGTGACCAAAATGTGAAGTTAAAGATCAAATCCCAATGAAAACATGATTTTAAAATAGAATCTATAATCAAATGCACAATAAGAGTGGAAAATAACCCAAAATACGATAGAAAACATTAAAAAACCCTAAATGATGGATTTAGAAAAAATTTAAGGGTCAAAATGTAAATTTCATGTTCAAAAGTACTCTAATGTGAATCCAGGGACTTTTATGCAAAATTCAGGGTCTGATTATGACAAAAATGAGGCTTTTATGTTGGTCAAAGCAATTATGAAGGAATATGAGGTTTAAAATGCAAAATTCACAGTGAAAAACTCATTTTTTTTAAGTTCTAGGGGTTAAATGCAAATTTTTAGGACCAAACTGCAAGGAAAATTCAATTTTCATGAAAAAAATGTAATTTTTGAACAATTCAGGGCTTGGATTGCAAAATTCACATAGAAAACTCATTTAGAAAACATTCAGGGACTTAAACGTAAATTTTCAGGATTTAAATGTGATAAAAACCCATTTTAATGATTATCATTGCAAATTTAAAAAAATTCGGGGTTCAGAATGTAAAATTCACAGAGACAACTTGTTTTTAAAACTTTCAGGGGCTAAATGTGAATTTCCAAAACTTAAATGTGATAAAAACATGCATCAATTTGTTTAAAATTAAAAGATGAACTCTTCAGGGGGTCAAATGCAAAATTCACAGGTAAAATAAAGAAATAATTTTTTTTTTTAAAACATTAGGAATTAAAATGAAAATGTCTGGACCCAAATGTAATAAAAAGGACTGAAATATAATAAATAGAGGATCGAAAAGTAGTAATCAAAAACTAATATGAATGGGCCATAAAAGGCCCATTCGAAGATCGCCGGAGATTGCCGTTGCTCTGTCGCCGGCGATTCTCTCCGGCGAAATCCTGGAGGCTCTCCAGGGAACGGTGGGACGTGCGGGGCCCCGAGGAGGCTTCACGGTGGCACGACGGTCCTGACGGGGGCGTCGGTGAGGCACGGGGAAGTCTGAGGGCCTCCCCCCACCTCCGTCTCTAGCGACGGTGACAGTGGAGGCGGTTCGATTGCTACGGAGGCTTTGGCATGCAGAGGAGCGACTCGGAGGACTCGTGTGGGATGCGCGGAGCTTCCTGGGTCGTTGGTACGGAGTGAGGTGGACTCGTGCGCGAGGGCACTCTCGACAGCGTACGGCGGCAGTGGTGGCGAAGGCGACAGTCGCGGGCTACGGAGGCTTTTCCCGAGAGGGGGGCATAGAGGAGGAGAGAGGGGAGAAGAGGCAGAGAGGAGGAGAGGGGAACTGCCCCCTGGGGGGCTTGCCCGCGGATGCCGGTGGTGGTGAACCCACCACCGGTAGGGGAGGCAACGACGTGCTGGGGGCTTGGCTCCGCTGTGGCACGTCCGAGAAGTCTAAGGGATCTATGGGTGCATGCTCTGGATGGAAAAGGAAGGGAAGGAGAGTACCTGGGTGGCTATCCCACAAACTTCGGCGATTGGTCGACGGCAATGGCTCCGGTGGTTGCCCTGATTCGCGGAAAAGGACGGCTGTGGGATCGAGGACTTGGGATTGGATGACTTCACGAGTTGATCTTTAAGGGAGAGAAGCTCTGGATTGCTGGAAGTGGATGAATCAAGGTCTGAAAAGAGCTTCTGGCCAAAGGTCCTCTTTTTTCTGTCGACGGCAAGGCTTTATATTTCGACGAGGCTCTCCGGATCTGTTGATCCTCCTCCTCAGCCATAAGGCGCCATGGGATCACGCGCGTGGGTCAGAGGAAGTTGGCCAAAGATCACGAAGGCTGAGATCTATTCCGGATTTCTTGGGATTGCTCGCCGGAGTTGTCGCCGGAAAATTAGGGTCGTCGGAATTATTTTTTGACTTTCCTAAGTTTTGAATTGCATTCTTAAACGAAATAGTATTTGGCTTAATGGGCTTGGGTTTTGGGATTTTTGTTTTGGTTTTTATTTTGGATTTTTTAGGACTTTTTAGGGTTTTAATTTTAGGATTTTAATTGAGCTTTATGGGTTTAATTTGATTTCTTAATTTTGTAATTTAAGGTTTTAATTGGTTTAAGTTTGATTTTTTCATGAAATTTTTTAGGGTTTTGATTTTAAGTTTTTAATTAGGGTTTTGAATTTTATTTTAGACTTTTTATTTATGTTTTATGATTTTTATTTAGTTGCTGATTAAAGTTTAATTAGTTGATTTTAAATCAAGGTTTTAATTATTATGGGTTTTCTTATTTTATTTTAGGTTTGGAATTTTTAGGGATTTTAGGGTTTTATTTTTAAGTTTTTAATTAGAATTTTGTGAGCTAAATGTGATTATTAATTTTAGATTTAGGGTTTTATTTAATTGATTTGAAATTAGGGTTTTGAGTTTTAATTAGGGTTTATTTAGGAATTTTTGGATTAATTAATGTTTATGGATTTATTAATTAGGATTTTTATGTTTATTTTGGGTTTTTGTGTTTATTTAGGGTTTTAGGATTAATTAGGGTTTTGAATTTTTATTAATTAGGATTTTCAATGGATTTTAACTTTAATGAGCGTTTTTACATATTTATTTGGATTTTTAAGTGATTTAATTTGAATTAAGCTTGAATTAGGATTTTTGTCTTATTTAATTGATTTTAAATTGATTTAATTTCTTCTCACTTGATTAGGGTTTAGAATTTGATTAATTAGGATTTTTATTGGATTTTAAGTGGGTTTGAGTGGGTTTTATTTGAATTTTTAGTGGATGTTAATTGGATTAAGTGGGTTCTAGGGTTTTATTGGATTTTAAGTTTAATTGGGTCAGGTGGGCTAGTGTGGGCCTGATTGAACTTGTGTGGGCTAGGGTTTTGGTGGTTGCGACCAGAGCATCATCCGGAGGAGCCTGTTGCCAAATGACCTCAAAATTGGAATGTCTACAGTTACAATATATTCAAAGCTCGTTGTCTTCCACGGCTGGTTTGGGCGCCATATTGAACTTGGACGCAATAGGCAACTTGCCAACATTTGCCAATATAATGCTCCCATTGGCAAATCTATATTGTTTTGGGGAAGTAATTGGACAGCCCAACACCCCCTTTAAATCTACTTTCCCTTGTCTCTTTCACTTGGTGAGAAACAAAGCGTCTCTTTGGTTTTAAAAATAACAACTGGTATAACTTTAAAATAAGAATTATTATTTTGTTTGATTATGTAAAAATTAGAATAAACTTGGAATAGTAATTCTTATTCTGATTTACTTATTTTAGAATAGTTATTCTACTAGAAGGATGGAATAAAATTATTCCGCTAAATTATTCTAATATATGTATGTATATAGTATGTTTATTTTTTGTTTAAAAATTAATACATATATAATATGATGTATTCATACTTTAAATTAGATATATATCTTAATAATCAAATTAATTATTATTAATCTATATGTTTTCTACTTATTCCAATACTTATTTTGATACTTATTTTACTTTTCACCTAAACCAGCATATCTCCCTATACATACTTATTCACCTTAAAATAAATTACTTTAAACTAAATAGCAATACTATTAAAATACTAATACTACTTTCCACTTATTCCTTTTTTTCTTATTCTATATCCAAAGAAAGGCTTAGCTAAATTGACCTTGTGGCCACCAGTTAGGAGGGAAAACTACTTTTACAATACTTTGAACCTTAACACCATCATTTCTAATATAGAGGAAGATAGGATAAGTTAGACCCTCTCCTAAGACAAAGCCGTCATTTAGAACCTCTTAAACTTAGAAGTTAAATTTTGAGCTTTTTTTAGAAACTAGTTTCTGAGAGTTTTTGTAAGAGTTGGATTCTACGTTATTTGTGAAATCTTATTTGGTAAATAAAGGTTCCATTGGTAGAACTTAAATTCTACCTATAGTTAAATTACATATGTTTCTCTCTTTCAAGAAGAAAAGTTTATTCCAAAGTCATAAATATTGATGGTATTTTGATGTAAAATTTTAAAAACAACAAAAATAGCATGATAATTGCATACTTATTTTTTAAAAATTTCTACCAAAAGCTTCCTCCAGTTAACTTCTTTAAAATCACAGATTTACATATAATTTCTCTTATCCAAAAGTTGTGGTTTTTGTAAAAAGTGTGATCCAAAAAATCTATTTGGAGCGGTTTCTTCCTTTTTTCATGATTTACCAGAAACTAACTACTTAGAAATCATCCAAAAGTAATTCCAAATAAGGTCAAAGATATATTCTAGATCAAAAAGCTGCTACAACATGCTCAAATGACTGATGATTAAGAACTAGGTTTGTAAAAAAAATATGGAAAGCATTTGCTATTAAAAGTTAAAACTATTCGCTTGACTAGTCACAAAAAAATATAAAATTTTGCTTAGAGAGAAATATTTGTCTGGAAGAGGATGGTGCGTTATGTCAAACCCTTGCAGAATCCAGTTCACACCTTTTTCTGCATTGCCCCTTTGCATTAAGCATATGGAACTGTTGTTGTACCAATGCAATTGCCATTGATCAAATATTCCCTTTAAAATAAACATGCAGATTTACCCTGGACACCAAGAAGCCCTGGAACCCTCTCGTTCTTGGGACCATGTGGGTTATATGGTTAACTCGAAACAATGCCATCTTTACTAACATAAATGCAGATATTTATAATTCTTTTCAGGCCATCATTTCCTCATCTACTTCTTAAACAGATCGACTCCCGTCCAACGGTAGAGCACCCTCTGCAAACTCTGTCAGCATCAGGGAGATTAAAGACTTCTGGGACGACGACGACGACAACAACAACAACATCGGCACTGTAACACCACGTAATGACCTCATTCGATCATCGGCGGGAAATCTGAATGCCCCCGTGGATGCGCCAAGTCCATTAGGAACGGCGGCCGAAGCAAATGCCAGCACGGAGTTAGAAGCTTTCAGCAGTGGAGGTGCAAATGAGCGTGCCGTCGAGTGGGGGCTTGGAGAGGAGGACGGCGGGCAAGGCGGTCCTTCAGGGGAGAACTGACTGCTTGGGCTGTAGGTTGGTGCTGCGTCCAAGCTCTTCGAATCCCTCTCTTCTGCATGTTGCACGGTGGCAGAATTAAGGAAATTTTGGAAGGTGATTCTTGTAAAAGTTTAATGATTAAAAAAGAAAATTAAATAAAAAGACATGTATTATATTAAAAATGTTGTTTTCAAGTGTAGGTTGGTGACTGCAGTACGTTTCATCTGAATGCTCTCACCTCACATACAAGGGAAGGAGCCTGTAGTTTTGTTTTTTATTTTTTTCAAAGTTTTTCAGTTGAAAATTTTCACATACTAAAATTATAAATAGCAATAAAAGTATTACTCACGCATTACAAAGTTCCTCGGTAGGATCATATATTTTGAAATTACTTCGTGATAGTTTTATTGTAGATCTCATTGATTACATCCTGTTCAATATAAGCAACTAGATAATCATTTATGAAACTATTTCCTATTCTGCTACGCAAGTAGTGGCAATGGGATGGATTTTTATGATAATTATTGTAAAGAATACTCTTTTCATAAAAGCAGTAGCAACGAGAAGAAATAATGTTTACTTCAAAAGTTGATTTATAAGAAAATAAACATGACCCATCTTAAATTTTACAAGTTGTTATGCAAGTTCATAAATACCTTTCACATTGACGAATTTAAGACTACTATAGACATCTAATATATACGTATCAAGTTGATTATCAAGTCTATCAAATTCTTTGCTACAAATTAGAAGGATAAGACAATGTCTCATTGTCACAGTGGCTTAGAGAAGGCAAAACTCTCCACGTCCCTCGGGTTCGAATCCAGGGATATGCAAAAAAATCTAAACCGATAACAAAAAAAAAAAAATCAGAAGGATAAGATTCTGCAAGTTTAATCAACTTCTCTTAAGAAAAAAAGACAAAATTACCACTTAGATCAAGATATGCAACACATCAAAGCTATTCTATGCTTCTTTTGTTAAAGTAACTATTGAACTCATTAATGAACAAATCAATCACTACGTTAAAAATATTAAATCGAAAATGATGAAAATTCATCTTCTCTTCTTGACTATGTTGTGGTCTCCTTGATTCTTGAAAAATCATATTTATACTTTTAACTTTTATATTGTATTTTTCACGAAATGAGAAGTTTGTTAAAGTAGTAAGTGAGATGAGTCATTGTAGTTTATTAAAGTGATGTGAATTTTTTTTAAATATAATAATTAAAGGAGTTTCTTATAATGTAGATGTGTCATATGACCCACCTTGGTGATAACGCCACTCAACATTGATACTGCAAATCAAATACCTTTTTGTGTTGATGGCTGCCTTGATCTATTCTGCTGTTTTATTCTGCTTGGAACTTGGATACATCCACTAGGTCTACCAACCATTTTGTCAAGAATGCCCAACATGAACTCTTTTATTTACTTTGCTTGATAATGGATCCATAGTCAAGTTTTCAATGAAATCTTATTACAAATTTCCAAAAAAAAAGTAGAATGTAGTGTTGTTTAGAAGAACCAAAAACATAATTATTTGGTGTCCATTTGGATGACGTTGGTAGCATCTAAGAGATTAAATTTTAGATTGTATGATTTTCTAGGTTAAAGAGCCTAACTTAAAATGCTAGAAGATATAGCATTGGTGTAAAAATATTAAACAAGATTTAGAATCCAAGTTAGTCTCAAAAGACAAAACAATCACGATTTCTCCTTCAACCTTAGTTCTGGTAGAAGCTATAGATTCTAACGTAAAAAAAAATGGTATGAAATTCCAAAACTCAAAATATAGAACCTCTCCCAAACGAGTGCTATTTAAAATAAAATTTGAAATTACAACTTTTAACTAAAAGACAGTTTTTTACCAAAAGTTATATATTACAACTTTTCTGTTAATAGTTTTTTTAATTCAAACTAAGGACTAGACTCGTTTACAACTGTTTTTTTCTTGAAAAACACTTTTTAGTAAAAGTTGCGGTTTTAAACACAATCCAAATAGGCCATTAGTTTGATACCTTAACAAGGTAGTTCTCATCAAACATTTTATCACTAACTCAGATTGATTAGATACGTAATTATCAGAATTTTTCCACTGCTGTCCAGACTGTTGACAGTCTAGAATCTAGACACAAAGATTGTGGGATCTATGAAGAAAGGATAATTAAATAAAATAATAATAAATAAAAAAATAACAGAAACTCGCGGTCAACTTGTTTGTTATTGGAGTAAAAAAATGAGACGAACTTGAACAAACCCTGACTCAAAGGCCAACTTGAATCAAACTTCCGGGATGACATTTAAAGGTACAAATACATGTAAACTTCCAGGATGACTTCTTTTTTTTGTCGCTTGATAATTTTTTGTGGTGATAATGTAAATGTATGTAGGATGTGGCTGATTTTACAACTACTCATGCTTTTCGAAGTATTGGTCTCCCGAGTAGATTTAGAAATGTTCTGAAGAGTCATTTGATCATTGGCACATTCATTCAATCGGCCCAGTCGTGAGTTACAGACAAGCTTGCTCAATCACTTAGATACCCATTTCTTTTAATCGAACCAGACATATTTGATAATGTAAGTGTCGACATTGTTTATGACGTGGCTGATCGAGCAACACTGAACCATGGTCAGACAACAAGAAACTGGAATTGATTCTTAAATTGTTCAACAAATGGTTGGTTCTTGAAGCATCGATGTTGATGACATGCATGGTAATCTTGGACAACAACTTGTTAATTGGCACAGCATGGTTTCCTGATCATAATGCAGCCACGCATTGATGTTTTCAGTTAAAAGCATTGTTGATCAATGATTGGAAAATTCCAAGGTAAAAACCCCTTCTCGCACATGCTTGCAGAGGCCCAGACGCTTCTATAGTTTTATGGCCCTATCACCTCCGTCATTCTCATGCCTTGCACCCGTAGGCTTGTACCATCTGCACTGAACAATGCAAACCGTGCTTCGCCTTTAACATTCGAGGCTACATGCCACAGGCTGGAATTTCAGAAATAGAACGTAGAGGTTGAGGCCTTTGGATCTAGGGGCCAGGGCGTCGTGTACACGAACAACCTTTCTAGTTACGTAGAGGACAAACCAGAGATGGAAGTACTAACTCTGCTAGAGGACATCAAGCTATAAGGACCAGTGGAATTATAACTGTCAGCAGCGTTGGATCATTTTAGGAGAGGGACTGGGATCGAATGGGTCTGTGCTCCAAACAGTCCTAACACAGACAGGGACGAAACATACATAGTACGTTGATGTGACACAGGCATCCCAACAATCCTTGAGGACAACATAGGATTCTACTCCTACCGTTGATTTCGCGTTAGATTTTGGTAAATTGAAAAATATATATATATATATAAATATATATATATATATTAACTTGTCGATAAAAATACAGTAAAAAAACACACACACACACACTTTTATTTACAAAATTACTATATCAATGTCGTATCGGTATTATATCGGTAAATTGAAAATTTGATACTTGCCAATAAAATTTTACCAACACTTTCCGACCATTAGTACAAAATATGTGTACAACAAGTTAGAGGTTTTTTTTTTTTTTGCTGTGTTTTTTTAATGATATGTTGATATTTCGTCAATACATGTTTTTTTTTTTTTACCAAATATCGATGCATCGGAAACATAATAATAAAAAAATACACATTTATTCACAAAAATATTACTATATCAATGTCGTATGAGTATTGTGTTGGTAAATTGAAAAATCGATATATGTCAATAAAATTTTACAAACACTTTTGACAATTAGTATAAAATATGTTTAGAACAAGTTGGAGGTAAATTGAAAAATTAAAAAACACATGTCAATGAAATATCGAAGCATTGGTGGAAACACAGCAAAGAAAACACACTTTTATTTACAAAATTACTAAATCAATGTCGATATCGTGTTGATAAATTAAAAAATCGATACGTATAGGTAAAATCTTAACGTTACAACAAGCTGGAGGTAGGAGACTACACAAAAGCCTCCAATCGACCACGATGGTATCAAAAATTTTTAAGTCAGTTACCATTTGACAGCTTGCGATAGTTTTCTTTCCTTCCGATTACCGATGTACAATTGTACATAGCATCTTTAGTAAGCTGGTTAATTGTGTCTTTACCTTACTAGAAAAATGAAAGTCCAAAACATAGTATGAAAGCTGTCGGTAGCTTCGGAATATGCCGAGCAAATAGCAACCAAGCCTATGTAGGCACAAGTAGACAAGGTCATAGGCTTTACTTCTTTTATTAAAGCAAAAGATGATCACTAGCGTTTGTGAGATTCAATATTGTTGATGTGGCTTTTATAACATTTTGTTAACTTGATGGACCTATAGCTTCACTGCTTAAATCTTACCTCAAGAGGTGGCTACTCTCCTGACCAAAGGAATTACTGGCACGAGAATGGCAGATGAAGAAGGGATAAGCTGCAGTAATTTGATCAGTGGACGCCTTTTTCAGCCTAAGAAACAAAAAAAAAAAAGGCTAAGAGGAATTGTTAGCATGGGCATACTGACTTAATTATAGCAATAACATGCTCTAGTTTTTATTAACATGCCTACAATCTAAGGTTGATGTCATTGGCGTCTCTCATAAAGATTCCATGAGATAGTAATATACTCAGTTAGAGATGGGCTCCAAATGATTAGGGGAATTAGGTCCACACTGCATTATATTTAAAAAAGTGCAGGTCCATTAATTCACATGAATGTGGAATCACATCCATCATATGCCATCCACCAACCACACCACCCACTTGCATAAATCCCAATTAGAATGAAACCATCTCCAAATGCAGAGAGAGAGAGAGAGAGAGAGAGAGAGAGAGAGAGGTTGGATCTGCAAAAGATGGGAAAGAAGCCTTGTCTGACTAGAGAGGGACTGAATAGAGGAGCATGGAGTGCCGACGAAGATCGCATACTGAAGGCCTTCGTTGACGCTTACGGGGAAGGCAAATGGAGAAGCCTCCCCAAGAAAGCAGGTAAATATTACGTACAAAACATAAACATAAGCTTCTTTAGCTTTATCGTTAAGAATTGACCTCATCGTGCAAGGCCTCAAGCGATGCGGCAAGAGCTGCCGACTTCGGTGGTTAAACTACCTCAGGCCCAACATTAAAAGAGGAAACATTTCAGAGCAGGAAGAGGACCTTATCATCAGACTCCACAAGTTATTGGGGAACAAGTATATATGTCTGCATGCTCGTACACATTTGACGTACCGTAGATACATTCCACACTTGATAACTGTATCTTATCGACTAATGATTTGATGGCATTTTTGGTAGATGGTCACTGATAGCGGGAAGGTTGCCTGGGAGAACAGACAACGAAATCAAGAACTACTGGAATACAACGATGAAGAGGAAGATGCGATCACATTCTCCCCCATCATCCAACAGCAAGAAATCAGCAGCATCTGCAGTCACCGGCACAACAATGTCCACCAGTACTTCGCAACAGTTCTGCAGAGACCACGATCTTTACAGAAAGAATAATACAGTACAACCGGAAGGCAAAGATGATTCCTCAGAAAAGGAAGTCGAGGTCATGAAATCCCAGTCTCCCGAAGACCTATTCAACATCAATGGAGAAGATGATTCTTGGGATTTCTCGCTTGGATTGGACATGAGTGAACGTTACAGCCTTTTTAAATTTTCTGACTTCAATTTTTATCAGCAATGCAGTGGTGAGCTCCAAGTGGAGGATAAGTTGATGTTTGTTGGCAATTCGACACTGCATCAAGAAGCTTTTGAAGAACTGATGTTGTTTGAGCATTGAAGCACTAAGTGACACGCATAGTTTCCTTAAGTTCATGAATTTATAACGAGAGTATCCATGCCGCATTGGTGGACAGACTTGAATAAGATGGATACTTTTGGTTGGACTTGCAATTAGATTAGAGATTTAAAATGGTCTTGCAAAATTATAATGTTTCCGTACATATGGCATGCTATGTGATCTTAATTTATCTTTGTTTAATAAAACTACGTGATGCACGTGAAGAATGGAGGAAGAATATGCAAAATCATGTACAGTCAAATAAAATTGGCCTTTCGGCTCGTTCGAATTAAAACGAGCTCCCATTTTGTTTTCATAATCCAAATGCCGTATCAAATATTCAACCGTTGAATTTGATGTACATAATCTATAACATCTATATACGAAGAATGAATTGATTTTAAAATTTCTATCTTACATAAATCTAAATTTCCGAGTTATATTAAGTATTTGAACCACAAATGATGAAGTAGTTATTGTTTCTCAAAATCCAATTGTTAAATGAGAAATCTAAGCACTGAATTTAGTGTATGGTATTCAGTGTGCATATAGTTCAAAAATCAAATTAATATCTATATTACTAGACGATAAGAAGCTTAATATAAAAAAGTGAGTCTTGGACTCAATTTATCCTTCCACTCGAAGGAAGTGAGTTATACTTATATTCTAAATATATATATAATATCAAAACAAACTAATGAGTCAACGGATGTCATAGAAATGGAGTTTCAGGTAAAAATCTACCTTAATTAACTATAAAATCAAACACGGAAGAAGTCATCGTACAATTGTGTGAAAAAAATACTTTCAAGACATCACTGCATAAATCTCCAGCACAAGTTCAAAGACTCCACGCAACATGCACTAGAAGTTCAAGGAAAATGAGTATAGATCTGATTACATAGCCACTTCAAGAAGACCTAAACAAATGAGCAGTGCAGACCGCAGATCACTAGTAGAAATGTTTTAGACTAGAAAAGCCATATTATGGGGGTAATAGCATCCTAAGGCACATTGTTGAGTTTGCATTAAGGAAAGCAGGCATATGAATGCTGATCCTCCACTTGAACACGTACAGAAGTAGCACCATTTCAATTTTTATAACTTCAATTAAATATACAAAAAACATTTGAAATGGGGAATACCTAAAATAGAGAGGACCGAACCAAGGTACAAGGTACAATACCTAAACTAGTCTTGTACAGATAGAAGTAAAAATAACAAAATACAAAAAAAATACAAAATGAAATAAACATTTCACATAAGTAAACAACATATCTATTTGAAATAAACATTTGGCAGGCTTCTCTCCATCTTATGATGCCCGCAGTTTAGTCTTCTTCATCGTCAACATATCTATTTTGTTTGTTGTTTCCATCGTATTTCTCGTTGTCTTCCCTGATCTCTCCATCACTCCCTGGGGTCGCAGGTGAGTTTTCTCTGCCATCTCTCATTGGGCTTGAGCCAACAATTCTCCTTGATAGGTTATGATCTTCATCATCTGATTCAGACCAAGCTTGCCTTCGCCGATTTGGTGCTGACGATGGTGCAGCCTACGACAAAGTATAAAATAATGAAGTGCCACAATAATGAATGTCAAAACAAACACGTTAGTGGGAAGTTCCATTATGGGGTGACGATCAACAACTTCCAAAGCTAAGAGATCACTCCCAACACTAATCTTCAATTTCCTTTCCCATGTGATAATGTTGTCATAGAGTTTGAAATAAAGATATTCGGAAAACCTCTCTAAGTGATTCATTAACTTTAATAAACCAAGCAATGGAAGATACATGCAACCATGCAGCCTTTCTATAACAGTAATCGATACAATTTTTAGCAAAACTAGAGAAATTTCCTGGATCAGTTGAAAACAACCACAAACTATTACCATGTCATCTTCAGCGTCTGAATCTTCTAGCCCTGCCGCTAGAAGAGGGTCCTGAGCATTTCCTGCCCCATCATCTTCGTGGTCGTTCAACATGTTTCTATCCTCCACTTCACGATCATCATACACATCTTCTTCCTCCACTTCATACCGTTGTCTACTTTGTTTATCCTTCCTTTTCCTTCTCCCTCCTTTCCTCCTCTTTTCACCATATCCACCCTCATCATCTTCTGTCAAGGACCTGTCTTTCCGCTTACTACCAGAAGTGTTGGTACTTTTCCATTGCTCCTAAAAAATGAACAGACATCATCATTATCTTAATGTAAATAGGAGGGATTTCGTCAAGAAGAAAATAAATTTTCTTTTATTACTTCTGCAATTTGACTGCTAAAAAAAGGTTCTGCAATCTGCACCTGCTGGTTGGAACCATTGTGGCTATGACTGACAATTGTATAGAATCCAGATATACCAAGAAAGGTATGCCCACTGAGTAATCAAGAAGAAAAACCAATGCATGCATAAATTGGCTACTAAATATGGGCTTTATCCTTCAACAATATTTGCCACTTAGTCTTAAGTTTTGTAAATTAGAGAGAGATCTTTGAGGTACAAGAAGTTATTATTTTGAGTTAATATGTAATAGTTATGTCCAAGCAAAGCTAGAAAATAAGGCTTCAAAGCATCTGCATCTACAATGCCTTGTTTAGCATGTTACACTAGCGTGGGGTGAGGCCGAAATATTTTGGGATGTGGCATTCACAAATTCATTGCTGGCTCATCCCACAATATAGCATCCATATTATCAGAGAAACGTCAGATTAAAAGAATTAATAACCGTAAGTCATTGCAGCCAGACACTGAGGAGGTATGTTGAAAAAACTTCCAGCAACATAAATGGCTGTCACTTTCTGGTGTTGTCAAGATTTGTAATATCATTATTTATATAATACACCTAGATTGATGGCATCCAAAATTTTATCGAGCAAATCAATCATGTCAGTAGTGAAAACTCCCACTTGGATCATAATTAGAAACCATTGCTGTTGCATCAAAAGAGCTGGGCTTAGACAAATGGCAAATGTTTGTCATAATCCAAATGCAACCATATGGTCCTTTGCTGGCCAGTAGAGATGGAAACAAAGTACATGGTCAGACACTAGAAATGAATGGCATCTGACATCTGACCTTTACTCGCTCAAAGTGTTGCTCCTGTTGCATCACTTGTTTCAGTTCATCCTCTTGCTTCCTTCTCTCCAACTATTTTTAATTAGAAAACAAAGTTGTCTCAGCCTCAGATCATCAAAAAGATTAACGGGATGGTGACTTATTATGAAGTAAAAGCAACCTGAAATTTCCTTTGTTCCTCAGCTTTACGTCGAGCTTCCTCTGCCAATGTGACTTGGCGTTGAACCTCTAATTTCTGGCGATTCTGGTGCTCCTCACGCTCAGCAACCTCACAATGAACCTTTGCAGCTTCAAGTAAATGCTTGCAATACTGAACATGTGTGTCTATTTTTTTCTCATCAAACCCATAAGAGTGGTAGCTTGTTGCTGCAGACAATTGACTAAATATACGTACAGCATTCTTCAGTTCTGCAACTGTTGCACGAACCTACAGTGTCACCAAGCATCATGTTTAATATATGAATTGGCATATTACTATATGTTTAATATATGCAGTTTCAAGTAAACAATATTAAAATAACTAGAATAACATAGACATAAAGCCAATATCTAACATGCACTCAAGTAATACCAACTAGAGAAACAGATGTCAAAAGGTCAGGTGCACTATAGTAAAAACATGTTTTTTTTACGTACAAATTTCAGTGAAGAGAAAGGTCCAAACAACAAGAGTCAAATACAACAGGCCTGAAGAAAATGTGCTTCAACTGATAATAAAAATTAATATTACCAAATATAGTACAAGAATAGCTAATAGAGAATGCTTTCACAACTTATATTTGATACACAATGATCGTGTATATGTTGTAAATGCATTCACCTTCAAAAAAAAAATGTGAGCATATTTGGTACATGAAATAAATCAATTAAATCATCTCTTGCAAAGATAAGAAAGAAAAGATCTTATCGTTATCTAACCTCATCAGCAGTCCTCTTCGTTTTCTGCAGAGTGGATGTTGAGAACTTCTGCATTGCAACTCCAGCATCGAACCGAAGAGTGTAATTTGATGGTGCCAAGTGAATGGCTCTAAGTAGTGTCTTCTTACAATCTTGCCAATGCTCTGCTTCATAGTGTGTTCGGGCCAAATAGAGAAGAACTTGTGCGTCTGTATTGTAGTAAAATTTCCGCAAACAATTCTGATACTGCAAAGGGCAAAGATCATCATACATGCTACATATACAGGTTGTTAAGGTCTCAAGATATCATCCATGCAACAAGCAACCATGATTGACCAGGGTGTTTAGCTTCTGAATCATCTAACAAAGGCTACCAATTTTGGCTGCTAGACACAGCACACATAACCCCAAAAACCTATGCAAATGTGGTGATCTTAGAAAAAGCCTAGACGATGTAAAAAAATTACAGAAAAGAAGCTATTTCGTGTTATGACTATTGGCAAGCCTATTGTAAATTTCCTTCCTAACCTTAATAGGAGAGAAGATACGTATGAAATTGAAAGATCATGGAATACACAAAAGGATAATGGAATAGACAAAGGTTCATGGTAAATGCTAGTATGCTACATATACAGGATGTCAAGGGCTCAAGGCATCATCAGTGCAACAAGACAGTTGACTAGGATGTTTAGCTTCTGAATCATCTGACAAAAGCTGCCAAATTTGGCTGCTAGACACAGCATCCATGACCCTCAAAATCTATGCGAACTTGGTGATGCTTAATAAAATCCTAGATGTTGAAGAGATTTTATATAAAGGAAGCTAATTTTGTCTTATGACCCTTAGCATGCCTATTATATTTCTGCACAACCTTGATGGTAAGAGAACATAAGCATGAAATTGAAAGATCACGAAATACATTAAAAAAGGTAAAGTGGGGAGAAAAAAATCCTATTTATTACCATTGGACCACCTATTACGTATATATATATATAGGTAAGATATAAATAAATATCCGATTACATCATTACACTAATCAATACAATATATTCTAATAAGCTCAACACTTCCCCTCAAGTTGGAGTATATATATCTATCATGTCCAACTTGGTACAAAAAGATTCATATACCCCAGTACTTAGCCCCTTAGTGAAGATGTTTGTAAACTGGTTAGAGAACTTTCTATAAGGATTACAGATAACCCTTTGCATTACTATATCTCGAACATAATGACAATCCACCTTTACATGCTTCGTGTGTTCACTAAAAATTACATTATTAGCGATGTAGATAACAGCCTAATTGTTACAATACATAGGCACGGACACATCAATAAAGAAATCTAAATCTGTCACGAGAGAGCAGAACCACATCATCTCACAAACAGTCCGTACCATAAATCGATATTCAGACTGAGCATTGGATCGAAAGACAACATTCTACTTTTTACTATCCCATGTAATTAAGTTTCGTCCAACATAAATGTAATATCCCGAAGTAGACTTTTGATCTCCTGTGTAGTAGAGTCTAAGTAAGCTTCAATATGCAGATGATCTTTTTTTTTTATAAACAAGTCCTTTACTAGGAGCTTTCTTAATATAAGATAACGCTCGTAAGGCTCCCAATCAATGTACTATTCTTGACTCCTACAACCAATAATGTATGTAATATCAGGGTGTATGGCAGAAAAATCAACTTCCCAATCAGTCGCCTATATCAACCAACATCCTCCAAACGAGATGACGAACTACCCCAGAAATTTAGATTTTGATCAAATAGAGTGATCTCTAGTTTACATCCTGAAAGACTTATTTCCTACAAAAGATTCAATGCATATTTCCTTTGGAATAACGTCATCCTATCCTTAGTATAAGCAAACTCAATACCTAAGAAATACCTAGATCTATCCATGTCCATTATGACAAAGTACTTCTGCAAATAATCCTATCCTCTAGATGTCTGTAATATCACTACCAGTCAATAGAATATCATCCACATACACAGTCAATATCACACAGCCACTATCTGTACATTTACAGAAAATAAAGTGGTCTACAGCATAACGTCGAAAACCACAATTAACAACAATACTGTTGAATTTCTCAAACGAAGTACGTAAACTCTGTTTAACGCCATAGATTACTTTCCTGAGGAAACAAACCTGATTCTCTCCTTGAGCAACACACCCAGGAAGTTGCTTTATATACACCTGCTCTACAAGATTACTATATAGGAAAACATTCTTCACATCTAACTGATTAAGCTCCCAAGACTGATTCATTGCAATAGAGAAGATGATCTTATGGAATTCAATCTGGTTACAAAAGAGAAAGTTTCAAAGTAATTAACGCCTTACTCCTGTGTGAAGTCACATACTACCAAACGTGCTTTATGCCTATCCATGATGCCATCAGACTTGTATTTAATAGCAAACACCTATCTGCAGGTAACAATATTAGTTCCTATCGGTTTAAAAACTAATTCCCATATCCTTCAAAACACTAGAGTCTGCATCTCTTCATCCATAACTGTCTTCTACTATGACAGTAAGATAACCTCTTGGTAGTTCCTCGAAAGTGGCTTAGAAGCAATGGACAATGCAAAGGCATGAAAGGCATTGTCAAGTCTATAATAGCTAACAAAATTTGAAATGCGATGTCCAGTGGAAGTATATGTACCTTTTTTAATGATAATTGGCAAATGAAGGTCTATAAGTGGCAAATCTACAAGTCCAGAGGGACATGATTGTCGATGGTATACCGATAAAACGCAAGGCGTCTCTTTTTCTTTAGTAATAATCTCAATGGCATTAGTATCAATACTCTACAAATGAGGGTAAAGGAATACTCTCAAACGAAAAATCCACAATATCAAAAAAGCATCAAGTCTCAAAAAAAGTAACATCTATAGAGACAATGTACTTTCTAGTAGTAGAGATGAAACACCGATATCCTCATTGAGTACGAAAATATCCAAGAAACACATAGCGAATAGATCTTGGAACTAATTTATTTAAGTTTGGTGTCAAATCTTCAACAAAGATAACACAACCAAACACCTGTGGAATAAGAGAAAAAAAAATATCTACAACACGACGTAACCGTCGAAGTGGAATCTCTCCCCTAAGTAGGATAGACAGCATACAATTGATGAGATAGCAGACTATATGAACTACATCAGCCATAGGTATTTGGGAACATACATCTCAAGTATGATGGACCGAGCAACAACAAGAATAGGTCGATATTTACGTTCGACGACACCATCCTGCTAAAACGTATGTGGACAAGAAGTTTGGAGTATAACATCGATAGATTCACAATAATTTCGAAGGTTCATTTGAGTAAATTTCAAAACATTATCAGTATGAAGTACGTTGGGACAAACAGAATATTGATTAAATTTTTCCACAAAAAAAAAAAAGATAGTATCAAAAACACTGACTCTATCTTTCAATAAATAAATCATCAATAAACACAATATAATATTTATGACCAAACATAAAAGATATTCTAACAGGACTCCATACATTACAATAAATTAATTCAAAAGGATTTTGATTGCGAACGGTGCCTACTTAACTCATAAGACTCACACTGAAAAAGAAACAAATATCTATAGAAGTGTCTACTGTAATTTTTTGTAAGACGAATGACCCAACCGATGATGCCATATGAGTAACAATTCTATTGTACAAGCTAATGACGTAAATCCTCTAATAACTCATTTTTGACCAACAAGTAGACTCCTTAGCCTTTCTCATACCCCAAACCAATCCTCTTCCTTGTTTGTAGGTCTTGAAAGATACAATGAAAAGAAGAGAAAATTACATAACAACAGAGTTGTTTAATAATGGAGCTAATGGATAAAAGGTTAACTAGAAATTTTGGAATATAGAGAATTTTGTCTAATGTTAACTGAGATGTAGTACAAATAATGCTTTGTCCAGAAACACGACAAGTCCTGCCATTAGTAATAGAAACTAATTTAATATCCCTAGAGTCACGACTACCTGTCATGTAGGAGGATGTTCCTGAATATATAATCCAAAAACTATCCCTAGAGACTAACTAGAGGTACCTGAGGTAAAAGTAGTGGCATGTGATGCCATAATAATAGAAGATTGACTCTCTCTAAATTGAAGGAACTGAGCGAACTCATTTGAGAAGGTGCCACTGACAGCGTACTAGTAGTAAGAATAGATGTAGGTATACTCTATGTCTCAATGAAGGCCTATGCCCAATCTAGTCTTCCAAACTTTTCCCAACAATAATCTAATCTATGGTTAATATGACCATAGTACTCAAATAGAGGACGACCTTTGCCATTTGTCTGTCCATAATCTCCTCCCTCACCACAATTGCAACTAGAACTACGATCACGATCACGAACAACAACCATGGTAGAGTGATCTGAAGTAGAAGTGGGTGTACTGGTGGAAACTCAAAGAACCTGAACAAATGTGCTCTTAAAACTAGGAGTAGAATTTCCATTAAGAATCTGACCCAGGCTGCAATAGCAAACTTCTTACAATTTCAACGCATCATAGCAATATCAAATGTCAATAGCTTCAAAATCATCCAGAAGGACACGAAGCAAAGCAAAATGGTCCTACACTAAACTGTCTCCCATTTTCAATGTCAAGATTTACTCGTATACTTCAAAAACTCAAGAAATGTTCTTCTCACATCCATACATCTGTTTCAAGGTATTCCTAATTTTCTTTGTAGGTCGTAGAATCATCACACCTCGAGCAACAATCAGTTTCTACTGTTCACCGTCCAAGAGACAATAATTAAGTCATTGACATACCAATCTTCATATACACTGTCTTTTACATTAGGAAGAGGCTAAGTAAGGTACTTGATCTTACGGTGTATAACAAATAACTTCTCAAAACTTTATGTCCACAACAAGTAATTCTTTCCATTGAGTTTTTTGAAAGTCCCACTCAAATTTTTAATAAATGATTCCTTAAAGGTCATGTTGATTTGCAAAAAATATGGTCTAAATATTATGGTCTGAATAATGTTGTCCAGATCCCAAACCACTCTCAATAGTAGTAATATAAGGCTTATACAGTCTTTTTCATGGACAGCAAAATAGTAGGAGCCACCGACTGGCCCTACAGCCTACCTAAAGCTGCCGGAAAGGTTTGTGACAGAAGAGGCTAGAGGCCTTATCGACACTAACAGAAGGGGTTGGAACCACTATCAGCGGCAGCTGAAGGCGTAAAAGATGCTAGACACACTTGACGGGAGAAGCAGTAAGGTCTATTGATGATGGGAAAGAGACCAAAAAGTCTGGTCAGCACTAGAAAGCTGACCGGAAGCCATGGTCGACGCCAAAGAAGGTGGCCAGTGGCTAAGAAACCTTAGGATTTTCTTCTGTGCTCTAGTACCATGTAAAGTGGGGAGAAAAAAATCTTGTTTATTACCATTGGACCACTTGTTACACATATATATATATATATAGGATAGGATATAAATGAATATCTGATTACCCTATTACACTAACCAATACAATATATTCTAATAAGTCCAACAAAAAAAAGGGAAAACACAAGTCAGACCCACGTTAAGCTTAAGTGAAGTCATAACACTGCAGATTGACAGGAGAGGAAGTGATAGTTTTACCATTTTGACGGCCAATGCAAAATGCCCTTGAGCAAAATAGACATGAGCTAGATTTATCCACACATCTGGCATCTGGACAAAAATGTTTCCAGATGCAGCTTCCTGAACCTGATCTCAAGAGTCAACAGTATCCTTATGAGCATTAATTTTTTGAAATCAAGAACCAACTCTAAATTCAATCACCTGTGTGAAGATGTCCTTTGATACATCAAAGTGACCTTTTTCAGCCAAGATGACTCCAGCACCATTGGCAGCATATAAGTTCCCTGAACGTAGAACCAGAACCTGTGCAACAAAACCCTTCAGTCCTTGAGAAAATTAATTATAATTTACCAACAAAGTGGAAAGGAAAATAGTAGTGAAGTCTATATATTTTTAATAGAAAAAAAAAACTAGGCCCTTGAAAATTAAAAAGTGGAGTTACAAAAGGCTGTATGACACATGCAGAAGATAACATAAATGGACACTAACCTTTATACTCGCAATTTCACAGTTTGATTAATTAATTTCCCAACTTATTTTCTTCGGTAAGATAATTAAGGGGAATAAAAATCAACAGAGAAAACATATTCATTTTGCCAATAGTGCATAGCAGGATTAAAGCATGGTTGCGCCCTTGTTATTCTTGTTTTTGTTATTCAGGACAAATAAGAGGAAAAGTGGCATGGCAAATACTTCTATATCTGGAAAAAAAATGAAAACATAATTTGTCCGAGATTTTGTTTCTGCAAAAACACATCTTTAACAGAATACTGGTAACAAAATTCAAGGAGCACATGACCATAATACAGAAATTCAAGTTATTGTTGGAGAAAGGATACTTCAAGTACCCAGAAAATGAGAACAGATTAATGAATAGCAAATAAAGGATTTCATATTGCCAACAAAACAATGGGGACTGACTTTGACCAGTAAGTTGCAGCAACATAAAGTCCTAGACTCCTAGTAGCCTACATGCTACCAGCAAAACACAGTTGGGAACAAGGTTATTAAGGTGCCAAGGCACCAAGACGTTCAGCTGGAATATATCTTTTTTAAACTCAATTAATCCCTAAATAACATTGGAATACATTAAAAAATGGCAAGATAACAATAAAATATGATGAGAATATGAGATTAAGACCATAAGTGCAAAAAATTAACAACAAACCATCAACATAAAACACACATTAACATCTAAATAAAAGACAATAACAAAAACAATAAGTCCAAAACCAAAATAGAAGAGAATAACAATGTCTCACACTTAGTCAATACTAAGATAGTGATAGACTTAAGTCACAGAGGAACAGTGCTAAATAAAAGGAACTAATACCATGGAAGACCTCAAAGAATAATCATATAAAATAAATTATCACCAAAGAGGCTATTAGTATAGATAACGAAGATACTGAGGTTAAAAAACGAGGAAACCTATATTACTTTAGTGTAGAGTTCCTTGGCTTTTTCAAGATGCGTAGCTTCTAGTTTGGCACCCCTTTTCTCAGAACGAAAAGCTGCAAAGTAGTTCCAGTTACCCTGCCAAAAAGACAAACTCATACAGATTATATTTGACAAAATAAAAAATGATGATAAGTGGTCATGCTTTATTTTATCATTAAAAAAGTTATGTACCAATTGAGCTCCAATCCCTCAACTCTAGTAACTTCCATTTATGTGCTTTTAGATGACAAACAAAGGGATAAAAGTTCATAATTTCCAAAAGATTCGTTGATGGATTTGTCTACCCATTTTTTTCTTCAAATTGAACATTTTGAATTTGTCCCACATTTAAAGTACAAGGTTGGTACAATGGTTGGGGGTGTCATGGATGTGGAGAATACCTACAACTACATAGTAGCTCTGCTAGTAAGTAGATGCATCATGCACCCAATTCTAATTCTTCACTATAAAATTGGCAAGAAGAATAATAATAAGAAAGAATACGCGTATGCTGGAAATACACACTAGAGATAGAGTAGCATAAGAATCTTTGCCATCAGTTGCATCTCTTGCAGCACGAAAGGTCTCCTTTGCTTTGATCCAGTCATCACTCTTAAGCTCTAAGTTACCCAGCATAGAGAGAGCATCAGGACACTTGTCATTTACTTTAAGAGCATCCCCTACCTGCAAAAACACTACTTATTATTGGATCAGCAGCAAGCATATTCTCCAAAATAAATTAGGCTGAACAAATACCAAATCAAAGCTAATCTGGATATTATTCCGCAATTTTGCTATAGCAGCAAGCCTCAGATAAGCATCCGTATAGTCTGGAAACTGCCAAGATAACTCATTAGAGCAGAGAATAGCAAATGTTACTATGCATTCATCAGTCATGAAGTCTTTAAACTGCCAAAAGGATATAGAAAGTTGAAATAAAGAACGAAGATTTATCAAGAATAAGCTGAACATAACACAGGAATGTTCAAAAACACTTGGATATAAATACAGATGTAACAAACCAATAACAAGTAAACAATAGAAAGATATCCCAACAGACGATGAAGTTGAAAGGATTCAATACGGGGGAAAGAGGCAGAAGAGATAGAGGATCATGCACAACACTAGGTTTTTACGTGGTTCAGCCGAAGCCTACTCCACGGACGTCTTCTGGTGGTTTCACTAGTTTTCACACAATCCCGTTACAAGGTTACAACACTTATTTATAGTGCAACATTAGGACACAAATCACCCCAAAGCCCAATAGGCCCAATAGGGATACATACACTTGTGAAGACTTAAACAGTCTCCACACCAGAGTAATCCTAACAATCTCCCACTTGGAGATTGTTACAGACGTATGCTCGCTCATCAACCTTGTAACCTTGCCACCACGCCACTCCTCCATTTTCAAGTAACTTGGAGGCCGACTAAGGCCATGCATAG
>JAMKQA010024201.1:0-33765 GCA_024699735.1 Posidonia australis
GTCTCAGCTTCTAGGAACCTTAATCCTGTCAGGAAACCTTTTAAAAAGGGCTGGCGAGGAAATTCTAGTGGAAAGCACCAACAAAACTTCAAGTCCCAGTGGAAAGCTGGCAAAAATGTTTGGATGAGACATTCTTCATCCCCTTCTCCTCTGCCCTCACCTCATATATCTGATGGGCTGTTACCTACCCCTGTACCACCTCCTCCTCCTACCCAAAGAAACTCTGTGCCTAGTGATGTGGACCCAACTTGGGTGCAATCTGAACTCAAGGCTAGGCACTTCTCCATGGCAAAATTTAGGAAGGTTATGGCCATTTATGAGTGCTTGGGCAAGGATAAAAAGGACAACACTCCCTCCGAAAAGCCTGCTTCCAGGCCTCCCACTCCTGTGCATGCTCCAGGTTTTGAAAAGGACGAGATGAGGCTCTTTATGTCAGCCATTGCTGATCAGCCACCAGACTCTTCCAGCCTTTCTATCCCTTCTTCTTCCAGATTGCCCTCAGGAGTCGATTCTTTGCCCCTTGATGACTCTAGAAGAGGTTACGTGCCACCTGAGGGCTTTGGAGGCTCCATTTGTTTAGTGTTGCAACATTGTCTACTGGTGGTGTAACATTTGGACCTTCATTTTTGGGCTGTGCTGCCTCTGATGCTGTAATATTCTATACAATACTATGTTTTTCTTACCGGGCATTTAAAGCCGATGAAATACATATCTAAACTTTTACCCAAAAAAAAAAGAAGAAGCAATGGTAAGTCTATAAATGGAGAAGGTATTTATCATTATCTGTCTTGATCTATCTCATTTTATATGGATAAAGATTGAAATAATTTTATCTAATTATCTAGTTACCTGTCATCCTTTTTTAATTATAGTCTTATAAGGTACTGATAGCTATGTACTAATCACACATTTACCTATTTACTCGAATTCTTCTAATCTTCTAATCACTTTTTTTTTTTTTAAATTTAGTTTCCTTTTAAAATTTATGAAATGATGAATAATATTTTTATATATTTATCTAGTAATATTGATTTGAATTTATAACAAAACATTCAAGCACGGTGTTTTAAAATGAATTCTTAAGCCTTGATAATTTATATTGAGTGTAGTAATAGATTATGTTTTTATTTATTTAACACTAAATGGTTAAATTATTTACTTAAACAAGTACTACTTGCTTAACCATTCCCCTATCCATTTTATATTTGTTCCGTAGGTGATAAGGCAGATAAAGGTACAACTATATGGAAAATGGATTTATATTCGTTCTTTATCTAAATTTAAAAGATAAAAGTATAGATAAAGAAATATCAGTTCTATGCCCTTCAGTTACATGACTATGACAAAGTACAAAGGAGAGATACCATGTTGTCTTTAATCCCTACAGGTAAGATTCGTGTAAAAAAGTTGTGGTCATTGTATTATAAGCTGGTCCTTGTTGATCACTACCAATACTTGTAAACATCACATTATGGCTAGATTTGTTAATCCTTGACATAACACAACACAATATGATATGATAATACAATAAAATTTAATATTAATTTTACTTAATTATTTTGACATATTCATGCAATTTATGATTATGTTTTTAATTTTCTTAGTTATTTTGAAAGATTTATGTAATTTATGATTAATGAACATAACTTTAATTTAACGCAATTAATACTTGAATAAGATTGAAATCAATTGAACCCAATTATTACATATTAAACATTGATATTAGATTACTAAGTATATTATTATTAAATTAAATACAAATATATTTTATATATATTTAAATTTATTGTATTATTAATATTTTATTATAATTTTTCTAAAATATAAAAAATTATTAAAAAAATAATAAATACACAACAATTACACAACACAACTCAATTGACATGCCTAATTATTGCACTAACAGCCTATGAACATAAACCGAGCAGTAGGGTTGTTTAGAAGGGTGTAGCAGTAAACAACAATTTCTACAAGGACTTTATTACAACAACACCCTCCTATTATTTAATAATTATAGGAGCTATGCCGAGTTGCTCGATGTGCTCGAACTTGTGGTCTCTCACTCTCCCCACGTCTCTCTCTTTTTCTCCCTCTCGTGGTTTTCATCCGGCTGGAATTGATTGCTCTCATCTGAGCACGCTGTTCGGAAGAAGCAATAAAGGTCATTTCTATGCAGGTAAGCTTTTCCTCCTTCCTCTCTCTTTCCTCTTGCAGCGCAGCTGCTGTTCGGAGTTTTCTTTTCATCTCTTAATACGAGTTCTGGTCTTGGGTCTGAACCCAACCTGGAATGGTTTTTTAAAAAGTGGATTTTTGATAAAGATTGTATATTTTCCCTCTTTTGGGTTATCCTTGTGTGTTTTTCGGGCTCGGTTGTGGATGCTTGGGTGTGTTCAATTTAATCGGTAAAGTTGGATTTTTTTTTTTTGAGGTTTTCATCTGATTTCTGTAGATGGTCGTTACCCTTTTTTGGGGAAAGTTACCTTTTTCCTGATCTGTAGAGTGTAATAACAAATGTTGTTTTCCTGCAGAACTTGGTTGGGAAGGAATGGTAAGACAGGAATGCGGATATGCTGATTTACCATTGGTACTTGAGAAACCGAGGGAATAAGTGATGGCTTCAGTGGTTTTTGTTTTTTGTGGACATAAATTTGTCACCTGAGCTGATTTCAGAAAGTGGAAGTCTTGGGCAGGAAGGAGCCATCAGGCAATGTCTCTCTTATTTGGTTATCGTTGTGCTAGGAGATTTCTGATATCAACTTTTTTCTGTCAGCAAGCAGATGAATTTTTACCATTTCCTTTTTGGCCCTTTTGATTTGAGAAAATTTCCCGATCGTTTGAGTTGAAAATACTAGTTTTTTCTGTCCTATGGGAGGTGCTGGAGAAATAAGTGAGACGATAGAGAATTCAGCAGAGGCTCCTAACCTCAAAAGGAAGGAAAATGAATCTTCTCCACAACAGGGCAATTGCAACTTGATGGGATCTTTCATCTCTCCAGAAACTGAATGGCACGAGAATCTCTCAGTGTTGAGGTCCCCAGAGCTCGTAATGGAGGACTTAAAAGGCAAGGATCTGGTTAGACATGCAAATTCTCATTCTGGTCCTGAGTCACTAGGGGCCGGTCCTCATACCATGGATAATGCAGATGTTATGGTGGAAGAATTGACTTTGAATAACTTAAGTAAGTCACTACCTGGTTCATCAAAGAGTGGCGATGAGATGCAAATGAAGGGTGACTTATGGCAGAACTTTTATAAGCTTTTGGCTGAATCTAGAGATACAATGCTAAAAGAACCTATGGCTATGGAAGATGGAATGGATGTAGGGAAATTTTCCTTGAACCATCTTGGAGCTCGAAGATTTCCTGTCCAAAAGCACTCAGAGCAAAGCAATCCTAATGTCTTTGAACATTTATCTGGACGTGATAACCACACGGTCCTAGGGAATTCACCCACCACATTTCCAATGGGTATCTGGACTAAGGTCTTACCATCATCTGGTTTTCCCCAATTTCTAGTCAAGGGTACACTGAAGGGTAAGGCTGCAGGCTATAGACATCCAGGTTCCTATGGTACTCCAGGGATTGCAATAAAAGCTGACAATGTTGAAACGAAGTCCAAAGACTCAATGAAAGGGTTGCCTGATATATTAAATGATTGTATTGTGAAAGCAGATAATATCCCATCTTTATGTGTTGGTGGCAGTAGTGGTGGTAAATTGGCTTCTGATTATCTTCATGGAGTTAGCTTAAGACATTGGCTCAAACCTGGCAAGCACAAAGTAAATAAGGTTGAGAGGCTTCCGATATTTAAGCAGGTCGTGGAACTAGTGGACAGTTCACACTCTAAAGGGGTTGCTTTACAGCAATTACGGCCATCTTATTTCATGATACTTCCTTCAAATCAAGTTAAGTATGTTGGTTCTTTTGTTTTGGGAACTCAGATGGAGCAGCTTGAGAGTGTCACAAGTCAAGCTACTGATCACCATCATTTGAGAAGGAAAAGAAACTTGGATCAGTGTAGTGAGAAATCTCATTTGTTACCAGCAAAGCATCATAAATTGAATGAGGACGTCAAAGTTAGCGGTACGCTTAGTTTACTTGGAGGTGGCTTAAGAAGGGAATTACCTAAGGGGTTCGATTTTGAAAATTCTGTAGCTGGAATTCCTGGGTTTGATCCTAAGGAACAATCAATGCTTGGAGAATATCATCAACCACAAAGTGATTCTGGTGGGGCAACTATGTTGTGTAACATGACCTTTGAATTTATGCAGTTGGAAGAGAGGTGGTATGCTAGTCCAGAGGAATCGAGTGGTGGTGCCTGTCCATTTACTTCGAACATTTACAGTCTTGGAGTTCTCCTTTTTGAGGTGCGAAGAAGTTTAAATTTTTAAATACACATGATTACATGACGACTTCCATTCTTTCTGATTGAGGTTCAATTTGTTAATTGCATATGTTCAAAATGCACAATGAGCTTGAACTGTCCTTGTTATATTACGCATTGTTTGCATTTTGTGCACAGCTGCATATATCAATGGTTTATGAAATGCATATGTTTGCAATAATATGTATGTGTTTTGCTTGTGTGTGTGTGTGTGTATGCATTTAGATGTATATTTTTTAGATGCAACAAGTAGCAACAAATGCAGACTTGCTTGCTTATCTGGCAATTTCTTGTCAGCATCCAGGCAGCAACTGGAGCAGAAATTCCGATAGTTAAGCTACACTGAGCACCAAGTACTTTCAAGGTTTTGAAATTCTTATCAATAAGATTACAGTAAGCACTAAGTGTTTTCATTGACAAAACAAAATAGTAATAAACAGCACAGTAATCTGCAAAATACTGGAATTGTGATTAATTGGAAATAATTGATGACTAATTGGTTAATTAAAAGAATGATTACTTGAGACTGGTCAGGGATAATCAGATCGATAGCCTTGTCAAGACTATTATGCGGACTGGTTAAACGGCAATCTGACAGTCAGTATTTGTATTATTGATCTTTGATAGAAAGCTCATTATTGGTCATGGGAGAAAAAAGGTTATTTGAATTTTGGTGAAGTTGTTGGGTCAGTGAAGAGCACATTATATCTGGTAGTCTATGGGCTTTAGAATATTTGTGCACAAAATCAGGTGCTTTTCGGTAGAACCGCCCTTAACTTTACATGGAAGGAGAATATCAGTGGATGGCGATGGGAAAGGATGGTAGCTTCAATAGGGCATACATGGAGCTGCTGCGTGTTTCAGAGCCAAAAGAAGGCAATATGTTTGAAGATTTCAGTCCAGTTTGGAGAATCAAATCATCACTCAAGTACTTCATGTTTCTTTTGCTGTGTTGAACCAAAGGATTACCACAAGACATGGGCAAGACTAGAGGATTTCTTGTGTGCCTTCTGTGGATGAAGGTAGAGATTGTCCGGCACTTGTGTTATTCCTGTTCGGTGATGACTGATAAGGTGAGAATGCTGCTGAGACTTAGATTGGGGAAAAAGCTTGACTTTCATTCATCAGAGAGATGAATGGAAGAGCAGCTGCTAGAAGGAAGAAAGAGATTAATTGAAGGTGCATTTCTTGACTCCTCATTCCTTCTTCTAGGACAATCGGTTGGTCAGAATCTTAGAGTTATTGAAAATGTTAAGTCTGATGAAGTAGTTCCACATGTTTGGCATCATGCAATGGATTGGGCTATGATTCACTTTGTCTGTCTCATTTGTGTTCTTTGTTGTTGAAGTTTAGAGTGTGTCATCATTTCTTGTTTTCCTATTTCTTTTATCCTTCTTAGTAGATTTCTTATTAATCAATTTCCAGGACGTAGTCTCTCTTATTTTAGTGATATGGGAATCATCTCATCTTTTTTTCAAATAAAATCTTCAATAGAATCATATAAGATTGTAGCATGCATTCAATTGTAACATGCATTTAACTGTTAGTGTTGCATTTTTCCAGTTGCTATTAATTTCTAGCTAAAAAAATGCTAGTTGTCATCCTCAAATGTTTCACCCTGACCATGATACCATGTGGAGAAAACTTTATTATCGGTTTCGTAGTATCAAAGTCGAGCATTTTGTCCTGTGCATCATTTGTGCCAATCTTTGAAAACTACATTAGAGCATTGACTTAGCAATATTGGTTAATTGTTGTCATTCTATGCTCCTTACATTTAATATGATGTTTCACATATTTTCATGTTCTTTGAGGACCATGCTGCATATTTGTTCATTTCTAATAGTTCTATGATAGTGTTGACAACGAAAAAAAGGAACTGTTTATATAATGAAAGAAAGGCGATCTTTTATGTTTTCCCGAAGTTTTTTGTTTCTTGAGCAGTTCTTTGCATGGGATTTTTTCAAACTTGAAGAAGTTTTATGTTGAATGGGGATGTCAATTGTCAAAGAAGAAAGGTTCTTGTAAAGATAACCTTCTGCTTTTGCCGCAGCCTCTGGCTATGCTCTTAACTTTGTTTTTGTCACTGACACTTGTAAATAGAAAAAACCAGCAATCATGTACATAATCTGTGAACTTTGCCATTGACATGAAAGAAGTGAGAACTTTAGTTTTTGCTTCCTGACTTCTGTTTTGAAAGGGAAAAAATCCAGCATATTATGGACAGGATCTGGCATGGCAATCAATCATGAATTTCATGTTTGTCTGACCTTGCTCCTGGTTTTTCACATATCACGTATAACTTGGTAAAAAACAGAGTTGCTTTTGAAGTGTACTTATACAAAGACTTTGAAATGTAGAACATGAAAGAAATAAACTAGTTTGTGATTTATTAGACTGGAACTTATTAACTTAAGGGTTTAACGTGCTTTTCTTACGAGCACATTGAACTTGTCTAAACTAGTTTGGTTTTGCTTTAATGACGTGATTTTATTAACAATCCACAATAGTGAAAAAGAGAGACTAATGCATCATTGTTGTACTTGTCTAAAATGCTAGATAGCTATCATGTATTGTCAGTATAAAGTGCCATCTTAACTGGCAGTAGTATGTCTGTACAAATAATGGTTGATTGTCTCTGCCAGCTCTTTTGCTGCTTTGAATCTCGGGAAGTGCTTGCTACCGCGATGTTGGATCTTCGTCATAGAATTCTCCCTTCACATTTTCTGTCTGAAAGTCCCAAAGAAGCTGGTTTTTGTCTTTGGTTACTTCATCCTGAACCTTCCTCACGCCCAAAATCAAGGTATCACAATTTGATTCTGATCCAAGTTTTGTAGTTGTATATAACTGATAGTTATAATATATATTTTTATTAAATTTCATTCATTTGCTGAAGCATGTATTTATCAATGATCCCTGTTTTCTCATGGATTTCATGATGTTATTTTTTACAATTGGATTTCATAACATTATTAATTTTGCAAACGAACATGCTTGTTTTATTTGCCAACAGGGTAAAAAAAATACCTTCCAGAATCCTCGTTTTGGTTTTTTACCTTTGTAAATATCATTACTGTAAGGTGGAAAAGGAAAAAAAACCTTTATTTCTAGTGTTGGTGTTGTACCACCACAATTCAATGACATGGGCCGTGCTTGAAAACTAGTATTTGATAACTGGCAATTTTAGGATAATCTGGGAAAGCTGTGAAGAAAGTATGCAGTTTGTTGACAGCATACAGCTAAAAATGTTAGCTCCCAATCATTCCCTTCATTTGAAATTAAAGCATGTGTTACTATTTCTTGCTGCTCTTTGAAGGTTTTGCAAATGCTAGTTATATAAGTTAATACCAAAAGTTTGGACTTTGCCTCAACTTCCAAATACTGGGAATACTTCTAATTAATTGTCTTTACAGGGAGGTTCTACTCCGTGACCTTCTCTGTGATACTCAGAATATGACATCTTCTGATCACTTGTCAGCATCTTTTGATAAGGAAGACGCTGAAGCGGAGTTGCTGCTACATTTTCTTTTGACCGTGAAAGAACAAAAGGAGAGGCAGGCTGAGAAATTGGTAGAAAACCTTGGATGCTTACGGATGGATATTGAAGAAGTTGAGAAAAGACACCCGTCAAGAATTGGACACCTATCTTCTGGCAAGTCAAGTTTCAATGAAATATCAGAAAAAAACCTTTATAAAGAACCTTCACATATAGGCACTATATCTAGGATATCCACAACAATTATGAATGAGGAAAGATTGATGAAGAATATTGATCAGCTTGAAAATGCATACTTTTCTATGAGATCTAGCATTGAGCTGCCTGAAACTGATGTGGCAGTACGGACCGATAAAGCTGTTCTCAGAAATTGTGAAAAATGGCCTGTCACTCAAAATGACAATGAATGGAACATAGACCAGGATCCTGATCGCGTTGGAGACTTTTTTGATGGCTTATGCAAATATGCTCGATATAATAAATTTGAAGTTCTTGGGACTTTGAGGAATGGAGATAATCTCAACTCTGCTAACGTAATTTGCTCTTTGAGTTTTGACCGCGATGAGGAGTACTTTGCTGCTGCTGGCGTAGCGAGAAAAATAAAGATTTTTGAGTATGCTTCTCTTCTGCGTGACACTGTTGATATTCATTACCCAGTGGTTGAGATGTCAAGCAAATCTAAGCTGAGCTGTGTTTGTTGGAATAGTTACATCAAGAACTATTTAGCTTCAACAGATTATGATGGCACTGTTCAGGTTTGTTTTCTTACTATTAGGTTAAATGTTGTTTTTGTGTCCATGCGCCATCCTATGACATGCTTATCATGATTTAATCTCCCTTTTTTCAATTCCTGTTTACCTTGTTCGTTACTTATGATTTATAAGTTTAATTAGAAATTTAGAATTGTTTCATTCCCTAACATGCTGTTTTCCCCCCTAAAGAAACTAGTTCATCAAACAAATCATTCCAATACGATTGATAAATTTAAACAAATTGGTGAATGATAGACATGAAGCAAAATGTGTAAAGCATAAAAAAATCTAGTTGTAGCTCCCTTTTCTTATAATATTTAACCGTCTTTGATATGTAATCTCTTTAATAATGGTCGATGTAACACCTTTTGTCTATTGAATCTATCTTATTGACATATCCACAATGTATATTCTACTTTAAAGCAAAACTATTAGAGGTGTTATTTAGGTTATTTAGGGTATATGGGTAAATGGGTATTCATTTATCATAAGTTATTATAGTCTCTTATAAATAGACTTGTCAACCCTCTTTTTGCAAATTAATCAAAATTCTTTTATCATCTAACATTGTATCAAGAGATTTACCCTAAATTTTTCCACCACCACCCGCCATCATTGTCAACCACTTGCTCCACCGTCGGCCTCTAGCACCGCTGGTGGCCCTTGCTCTGCTCTCTAGGCCGTCCGTCACCCCCTTCCCTTCTTTCCCATGTCTGCCGGCTCCTACTCTAGCCTCCAGGCTCTCTGACAATGATTTCAGCCCCTTCCAACGGCAGTTGCAGCCTTGTTGTTGGTCAAGGAGATGTGGTAGGCTGCTACGTGTTGTTGTCAGGCTGTTTTGTGTCCTAACTGTGGCTTTTTAGACCTTGTTTGGTCTATTTATATGCAGATCTATGGGTGCTCATGCCTATTCCTGCCTTTTCTCATGTTTCAGACATTGTTGGATTAAAAAAAATGGCCTCCTCTTACTCTGGTGATGCATGACTTTGTAATCTAAGTGGTACAACAATAAAGTTGAATGGACAAAATTATCTCTTGTAGGCATTTATAGTATTTTTGGGAGTCTATTGTAAAGTGAAATACATTACCGATGATCTCCTCTCTCTAAAAGGACCTTACTTATGAAGATTGGTTTGTTACAGATTATGAGGTTATCTTTTGTTTGGTTAACAATATGAAACCAAGCATCATTTTTGATGTGATGTTTTTGACTCCTACTGGAAAGATCTACTTTGAAGGAAACGTATAACCATGAGAAAAATATTTCTAAGGTTTTTGAGATACATGAGAAGTTCTTCTCTTTGTAGTAGAGAGATTGCACTATTCATGAATACTACACCCCTCTTTGTGCTATTATGGATGAGTTGGACGTCCATTAGTGTGCGAAGACCCTTAAATAGTACCGAAATGGTTTGGTGGTAGCCAAGTTCCTTTCTAGATTATGTCTTGATGTTGCGGCTTATATTTGTGGTCATGTTCTTGATGCATATACTGTTGTATTGGCATCTACATTTGCTCAAGTTTTACGTGTTTCCATTGACACTTCGTCTGCTCCCTCGGATTAGCCTACCATGGTGACATCTGCTCTTGGTCGTAGTCGTGGCCAAGGGAGATCACAATTCAGGAGGAGGATGTAGTACTTGAAAATGCAACCATTGTGGCTACACTAACCATATGTTAGATCAATACTGGGATAAATTTGATAGGCCAGAGTTGATTTAGAATGTAACTACAGATACTACAGTGGGTGAGTATGAGAATTATGCTATAGATATTGATGTGGTATAGTATTATGCTATAGTTTAGTTTCACAAGTTGAGTATGAGAAGTTCCTTTAGTGTCAAGTTGTCCAGTTTACTGTTGCTACTTCACATGTTGCCTAACCTCTAAGGATAGTTTTTGGGTTATAGACTTTGTAGCATCCACTTACATGTTTGTGACTTTTTCACTTTCTTTAAACAATTGCCAAATATTTTTTTTGTGTTCATTGTTGATAGTAGGTCACGTCAAGTTGCTGGTGAAGGGATTGTTCTTGTCTCTTTTAGCCTTCAACTTGACTAAGTCTTTTGTGTTTTAACCTTTCTTATAAACTTATATTCCATTAGTGCCATTACGAAAGTCATATTCTGTTATGTCCTATAGTACATAGACTTTGGTTCCTTGATCTATTGATGGTTCAGTCATTGGTTGTAGATGGGTTTATATCATCAAATATAAATATAAACCAGACGGATTTGTGGACAGCTATAAAGCACATTTGGTGCTCATGGGTTTATTTAGACCTTTGGTGTAGACTATGCTGAGACTTTTTCCTTTATGGTTAGGTTGAGTTCTATTTGTGTTTTGTTGTCCATTACCATCAATAAGTCATGGAATCTTCATGAATTGGATGTCTGAAATGTTTTTCTCTATGGAGCAATCTTTGGGGTATGTTGCTTAGGAGAATCAAGTCTGTCATCTTAGAAGGACTATCTATGATCTCAAACAGAATTTAAGAGTATGGTTTGAAAAATTCAGTAATATTGTTGTGAAAGTAGGGTTCAAGAGGTGTATTGTTGACCATTATGTCTTTGTTAGGACATGTGTTAATGGTAGTTTTATTCTAGTTGTATATGTTGATATTCTCTTAACTGAGAGTGACACAATTGGAATTATAGAAGTCAAGGAGTATTTGAGAAATTATTTTGTTACAAAGGATATGGGACCTCCTAGGTATTTCATTAGGATAGAGTTCGCTTATGATTAAAATAAAATGGTGTTGACATGAAGGAAATAGGTTCTTGATTTGCTTCAAGAAATTGGATTGTTGGAATGTAAACTAGAGTCAACTCCTATTGGAAAGTTGATTTATTTTACAATTATGCATCCTGATATCTCAAATGTTGTAGAATTATTTAGTTGATGCATAAACCTCGAATGATTCATTGGAGAGGTGTCTTTCGTGTATTGGCCTACTTCAAAGGAGCGGTAGGAAATGGATTGATATCTAAGAAGCATGGGCATCTACAGATTGAAGTTTATTCAGACTCCAGTTATGCAGGTGATAGAGGAGATATGAAATCTACAGCTACCTATTATACCTATGTAGGAGGAAACTTAGTTACTTGGAAAAGTAAAATGCAAGACATGATTTCTAAGTCTAGTGTGGAGACAGAGTACAAATCTAAGGCACAAGCTGCTTGTAAGATGGTCTAGCTTAGTTTATTGTTGATAAAACTTGGGTTCACAGTCTAGTCTCCTATACTAATGCATCATGACAATCAAGTTGCAATATTCATTGTCAATAATACTGTATTCCATGAAAGAACAAAATACATTAAAATTATCTACCACTATGTACAAGATCTAGTTATAAAAGGAATTCTATTCCTTGTACGCCATTATCTGATCAAGTGGTTGACTTCACAAAGGATCTAGTAATAAGTGTTTTCAAATCTCTTTGTGATAGCTGGGTTTGTCTCATACATATACTCCAACCTGAGGGGGAGTATTAGAGGAGTTATTTAGTTTATTTAGGGTATATGGGTAAATGAGTATTCATTTACCATTAGTTATTATAGTCTCTTAGAAATAGACTTGTAAACTCTCTTGTTGCAAATTAATCAAAATTCTTTTATCATCTAACAAAAAGAAAATTGCAAGAACCACTCCTTCCCATGATTTTTTAGGTTAAATCGTGAACCATTTACAGGTGTGGTCATCAATATCAAAGCACAATTTTGTTTGAGCTCTTAAAACATTTCTTTTCTAAGTCTCAACAAGGTGCTAACCTTGGTCAATTATACCTAGTTCCGATTTGGGGTCAACAATTCCTATTCTGTTGTTTTCACTAGGTGGCCTTTGCCTTGTCTGTGGGAAAAGGCCTTGTCACCTAGTCCTAGGGTAGTTGGCTCCTTTCTAACTGCATATCTTGGTATGCAAATTTTCCTCTTGTTCGTAGACTGTTACCTTACATCTTCTTTGAGCACTGATCTAAAAAAGCTCTATTTTTACCTATAAAGCAAATATCTGTCATGAAACTAGTGATAGACTGATGGGGTTGAATCTCAAAAGAGATTATCGAAGTGTGTAACCAAAAGGCAAATAAAATTATTAAATTCATGCTCATTCAATCATGGAATCTTGTATAATATTCATTCTCAGTCATTACAAAAAAACTTCATGGTCACTCAACACAGTATTAGCATGTATATAAGTTAATTAAGTGTTTCTTTATATGGAGGAAAACTATCTCAAAACGCATAATGTTAATGTAATCTCAAGACAGTGGTTAGCTTTGAGGGTTTGCCAGTTTGGCCCTCATTCTATTTATGCAAAAATCTGTTTCTTTAGTCCTGAGACTCTTGGTAACTCATCATGTGACTGGTAAATGATAATCTATCAATTAGAATTTGCAATATTATATTTGTCAATTGGTGAAGACATTGGTTTTATTATTTATCAATTTTACTATGCTGAGACATTCCATATTGGTGTTTGATGTGTAGCTATGGGATGCAAGCACAGGCCAAGGATTTTCTCAGTACACAGAACATCAAAGAAGAGCTTGGTCTGTCGATTTTTCTCACATAAACCCAACTAAATTTGCCAGTGGGAGTGATGATTGTTCTGTAAAGCTTTGGAGTATTAACGAGGTATATTTGATCAACTCATTCTTTCCCATTTTGAGGGAGATACATGACACATTACCTGCTTAAATATTGTTACCTCATCTGTGTTTAGAACTAGAATGCACCACTTGCTCAGTAGGCTGAACTCGTATGTAATTACTGACACAAGCTATGGTCTTTACTGCAGTAGTTTACAAATCATTATTATTGATTTGAGAAAATTTTAAAACTGACTCTACATCTTTGATCTAAACATAATTTTCAAGATGAGAGAGGCTATGCCAAGCATTTGTTCCAAAATATCGGTTTCACATCGAACTTCGTTCCCTTCAAAATAGGAAGCGTGCAAGACATTTTAGTGGAAATATTGATGGAAACACAATAGAGCATGAAAGTTCACTAAAAACTAGTTTCAATGGATTAGTTAAAGTAAGCAACAATACATATATTTACGTCTTTGAATTCATAACCTAACATATATAATATGGTTATATGATGTATGTACAGAACTAAGTGCTCAAAAGTTTAAGAAAGATCATGAATTAATGAATAAATTTCATAGATAAACATTCTAAGTTTCACAATCTAAGTTGTTGATGTGATTAGAGTGCTAAAATAAGAGGAAATTTGAAAGTTGACTAGACATATTTGAAGTTACAAAACATAGGTAGTTTACTGTCTCAGAAGGCATACCACTGACATGGCACTTACTTGGACCCAATTATACCAATGTGGCACAGGTATGGGGTTATGTCTGGAAATACAAATGAATAACATGTTGGGAAGTTGGGTTTCCATCATGTTACTGCTAAAATTTTCCAACACACTTCCATATTGACATGATGCCAAGTCAACAAGTCCTTAACTTGAGATGAGAAGCAAGGCATTCACTTGATTTAACTTACATATAGATCAAAGTCACATGTAAAACATAGACATGCACTTTAGAATAAGTCTCTGTGGTATCTTGTAGGGATGTTAGAAATGTTGTTTGCCAGTATGTGTTGACTGAGAAAAATCAGGAATGTGCATACTTATGCAAATATTTCATGATATAAAATTATGCACCCACAATTGAAAACAAATGAAACATTTTTGGAATTAAACCAGGAGGGGGCAGACCATGTGGGCATGTGAAGTGTGAAGCACATTAAGCCCTTTCTTTTGAAGATAATCAAGCCCATCTATTGCAGCTTATGTGCACTTGGGTAGCGTGTACATTGCACTGCATTTCATGGACACATATCTTTTATGACTTGATAACTTTAGCCCACATGTACTCTTATGTAAGCCACTTTTGTCAACAAAGTCATGGCTCAACATATGAGCAACCATCATCTCAAGGTGTATAATCTATTATAGAAAAAGGACAACTACTGTGATTATTGTGTTCATTGCATAGTAAATATTTTTTTTTTGGGGGTGGCTGCACATTTTCACACAATCACTTTCCCTTGCACTTTGCAGTCACCAGTGCATATCATCACGATTTTACTGGAGCACATATGCATAATTCTTGACAATGCACCATTAATACACGTGTGATGAACCGTTTTCCTGGTGTTCAAAGTTTCTCTCACGAGGCATCTGATTGAATGGGTCTGATAAATGATGCTTAACCTTGTTGGATTGAAGCTTTGGAATTTAATGGATCTACAAGGTCGTTCCTTAATTGGTGGTATGAGGGTCATTGCTTGTGTTTACGATTACTAATACTAATATGATCCTTTCAGTCCTTTCCTCCATGTTACATGTATATTGGAATACTTGAAGATCATATTTGTTTAAGCATATATGGTATCTTTGACTTAAATTAATTTCTATCTTTTAATTCGTGTCGTCTTAGAAGTTAGATAGATCATTATATTAGTAGGCAAATGGATATCCATATATCCTGAGTCATTAGTGGGTTTACATATATATGTAATCTTCTACTTTAGCAATAGATTACCTTTTGGTTTCTCATTTTACTAAACCTAGTTGCCGTTTACGTCTTCTTCTTCTAAAAATCAATTCTTCTTGTTACATTTTGCAAGCCATCATCTTCTTGAACTCTTGGAAGTCCACCTTGCTTTCTCTATTCACGTCAATCAATTGGATCATCCTAGTGCAGTTCGTGCGTAAGCAATTGTTCCCAAGCTCACTCAACACAACCTTTAGCTCTTTGACGGAGAAACAACCATCGTCGTTGAGATCGTAATCCTTGAACGCGTCCATCAGTGCCTTCTCTTTTTCCATGACACAACCACTATTGCTTTCGCGGTTGGAGAGGAAGTCGGAGAACCTCCTCCACACGTCGTGTTGCCGTCGGCAACCATCTCCACGCACCATTGTCTACACCCACCTCCTTCTCCTTCTCAATCCTATGGGGCTCCCTGCATCTTCCGACCACCCTCTTTTTTCCCCATTTCTCCTCCTCCACATGTCATCGCTTGTTGTTAGCCTGTCAACAGCCTTCGTCAACATCATCTACCCTTCCCCTCCTTTGGGGCCATTGTCGGTGTCCTTCATAGGTTCTCTTTTGCTTTCCTATACATAATCTAAAGGCGTTTCTACCCTGGCAATTGTCTATTGCCCCAATTTTGGTTTTTTCCCTCCCTCTAACCATCGAATTAGGGTTCTACTATCTATTTACTGTTATGCCACCCTTATTTAGCATCAAATCTACATGTTTCTTGTTAGATCAAACCACCATGGTGAGCATTAATGGTGGACGTAGACGTGACTAAGGCCTCATTTCAAGGGAAGGATGCATTTTTACAGCCAATCAGGGGAATAGACGTGAGTACTATGGTTGTTCCAACCACGTGTTAGATAAGTGTTGGACGAAGTTTGGCAAATTTGAGTAGACGTAGTAGGCGTCAGTTGATATCTACACTAGTGATACAGCCATATCATAATCGATTGTTATTCCTCTAGATGAGTATGAGCTCCGAACATCTTAGACTTTTACTGCTACTACCTCTCACACCTTTACAGTAGGTATTAGTGTGTATCTAGCCTTTAAGGATAGATGTTGGATTATAGATCTTGGAGCCAACACCTACATGACAAATAGTCATGATCTTTTTTCTAGATTATCATAATTATCAGACATTAGTTTTGTGTCTATTGCCAACGGAGGTCAGTGTTCAGTAACTGGGGTTGACTTTGTTTAGGCTTCTTTCTATTTGTCACCGGATAAAGTTCTTTATGTTCCCAATTTTCCTGTTAATCTCTTGTTTATTAATGTCATTACAAAAACTTGTTTTGTTCTTTGACCTTTCCATATGATTGTGTTTTTTCAGGACCTACAAACATGAAAGAGGATTAATTTAGACCATGAAGCTGAAAAGGTCTTTATCTACTAGTTTGAGATGAGATTCCAAAAGGACTCCTCTGTTCTGTGTCAAAGGCTGAGTCATCGTTTTTGTGGTATTGTCGTCTTAGTCATTCATGTTTTAGTAAGTTACGACAGATCCTACCATAGATAACCATTAAGTCTTTTACTTGTAAACCTTGTAAGTTAGGTAAGCATCATCGTATTACTTTTTGTCATCCATTTACTTTTATTAGTGAGAGTCTGTTTGAGTTGATTCACTTCGATATTTGTAGACTAGCTTGAGTATCGTCTAGGTTAGGTTTTCGCTACTACATTGTGTTTATGGATGATTACTTTAAAGTTTCCTGGATTTATTTACTTAGATATAGATCTCATGTATTTACTGTAATTAAATTTTTTTTCAATGAAATAAAGACTTAGTTTTCTGTTATTACTCATTTCTTTTGCACTGATAATGCCTTAAAGCACATCTAATATAAAATTTTTGAGTTTTGTGTTTTTTGTGGTATTTTACATCAGACTTTCAATTCCTATACCTCATAGCAAATTATGGTTATTAAGCATAAACATTGTCATATTCTGGATGTTTTGCGTATTCTCATGGTTCAGATGAATGTCCAAAAATGTTACTAGTATGACGTTGTTCTTATTGCTATTTATTTCATTAATAGGATGCTGTCAACATTTTTTTGGGGGACATTCCTTTCCGTCGTTTGAGTCCTAATGAGAGTGTTTTTGTAACGTCTCGATCCCAGACACGCTACCAAATCACAGTATCCCAAGCATAATTACACTAATTACAGAAACAAATATAACTATAACTAAGGCTCACCTTCAGGATCACAATGTGCTGCTAGAAGTTCCAACTCCTGCACTGGAACCCGGCTGCACGCGGTCTGCATCTGAAAATCAAATAGCACGCGTGAGTGACATCTAAGTCACCCAGTACGCGTCTCAAAACATACAAACCACAAAAACTTGGCAAAACCATAAATCTCATTTTTTTCAAAACATGGTTTTCTCTTTTTGAAAATCATCCTTTCTTTATTAAACAATCACTTGGGAATTCAATCTCAATCCATGCTTTTTTTCAAAAGTCATGCTTCTTTTTTCTTTTTTCAAAACATTTGGAAATTCATTCCAAAATCACTTTTTCTTACAAAACATTCCTTTACATTTCTTTCAAAAACATTTTGGAATTCATTTTTTTCCCAAAATTTACCTTTTTCAATATTTGGAATTTCTTCCAAAAACACACTTTTTCAAATTCACATTTCCGAACAGATCCAGCCTAAAACACAATGCCTCATTGGGTTCAAAACCAAATTATAAACATTGGCTGGCAACTGGTTAAAACATCATCATTTCTTTTCAGGATTTTAGGACCATTTCACAAGTCCAATCCTGACCAAAACACATTTCTCTTTATTCATTTCTACTTTTCTTTACTGTTGTTACTTTGATCAGGGGTAACCAGACACACAAGCAGTAGGCGAGGACATCCTTGCCCTACCTTCCTGCACTGTCGTGATGAAATTCCCCGTGTGGGATGTCACCGCCCCTGCCAATTGACCTCAATTTCATTTCCATAAGTGCACGGGGATACGTCTCTGTCTGACGTTCCAGTTGGTGACCCGAACAATTAGGTCCAATGATCCAGGCTCAACCTACACCGTCGGTGACCCAAACAACTAGGCTTAAAAGTCCAGGCTCAGCCTACACCGCTACGAGCTCGGTGACCCGAACAATTAAGTACAACTACCCAGGTTCAGCCTACACCGGCAGTGACCCGAACAACTAGGCTCAAATGCCCAGGCTCAGCCTACACCGTCTCAAGCTCGGAAACCACAGTTTTGTTCATAACACATTATTAGTGTTCCATTCCAAAACTCTTTCTAATTTTTCAAATACCATTTTACATTTCATTCTTTTCGTTGCAGGACTCTGTTTCTTTGCAACAGTTGACCCTCCACTGGGGTCCTAACTCAAGCCATCAAAACCACATTTAAAACCATAAATTGGGTCTTATGCCTAAAACCACACAAAATCATCTTTTTCATTCGTTTATAGGGTCAAGATCCAAAACCACACCCAAATACATTTGTTTGGGGTTCCACATGCCTCTATGTTGTTACACGAGACAAACATCAGTCATGTAAATCCACCATACCATTACAACCACTTATCATTCATTAAAATTCACATTTTAACTTTTCAAATTCAGAACAAAATCGGCATACCGAATTTTCAATTCGGTATTCCGAAATTCCCTATTTCGGTATACCGAAAATTTTCGGTATGTTGAAACCCCCTGTTTCGGTCGATTGGGTGTTTTCGGTCTGCCGAAAGCAAGCATCTGGCTTTATCTGCTAGGATTTGGGCATACCGAATAAATTCGGTATACCGAATTCCTCGCAGACAGGACACACCTTTGTTCCGCAACGACGGAATTTGTCTAAAGTGGGAATCCCGATCGGACCTCCCAAACATACACCATAAATTTTCATAAAATCATGGAATGTAGACCCTCAAGTCTACTTCAAAACCCCTCAAACCATTCATAATTTCATCAACCACACAAGAAAATATAAATTCGTAAAGGAAACATGCTCAGAATGAAACCTTAAAACATTTAAGGCATAACTCCTCAAAACTCACAAAATTCACACAATCTAGCATGATCCTTACACATACACATCATTTAGCTCATTTCCATCATTCCTACTATTTTTCTACAATTTTTTTCATGCATTTCCCTCGATTTTTCATGCTTGGGGCATAATCAATAGGAAATATGTAAAAGAGGTAGAGACAAGGCTACGTACCTCCGATGGCGCCCCGATGATCCTTCCTGCACTCCGGCAATTCTTCTCCCACCGACGGACGACACCAAACACTCCTTCCTCAGCTACGCGCACGTCGTTCTTCCTTTCCCTCTTCCTCCTCGCATCACGGCCCTCCCGGACATGCTCGCCTCCACCTCTCCCTCTTATCTCCTCCTCATTCCGCATCAAGCCAGCCACCCATCGCGTCGGAGACGACGGCGAAGCACGGAATGCTGGTGGTAGTGGCATGGGCTGGTGGAGGGTTTCTGGGGAAGAAAACGAGTATCTGTGGGGCTCGTGAATGAGAGAAGAGGAAAGAGAAAGAAAAGAGGAAAGAACGAGCACGCAAATCAAGGCAACTGTGCATCCTCAAATCGGACTCCACATGGATCCCAAATCACAAGCAAATGCACAAAAAACCAACCACAACCTCACACAACCAAGAAACAATAGATTATCCATTAATAAATCATTATACAATATTGCAAATAATTACATGGTTTACAATAAAAAGGGATAATCAGGCCCAGATGTCACAGTTTTTCATCTCCCTCCTAAAGTATTTGCTTGTGTTTGTTATGTTAAGATCACTCACCAAGACTTGATAAGTTAATCCCTAAAACTTTGAAGTGTATCTTTGTAGGATATTCTAAAACTCAAAAAGGATACCGTTGTTACTGTCTACAATCACGAAGTACTTGTGTCTCTACTGATGCACATTTTCTGAGTCAGTTCCCTTCTTTCCCTCTTCCACACCTATGTTGCTTACATCTATACCTCTTTTTGTTCCTATAGATGGTTCCACCAGTCCTATCTCAGTTAGTGTGTCACCTCTCACTGTCAGTCGTATTGAGTCTCATCCCTTACAAATTTAGCATCGTCGTCAACAGGGAGACCTGACCACTTTAGCTCACGTTGATATTACTTCTACTTTTGTAGGTTAGCCACCTTCTGACTTCCTTCTTCTAATTGTCCTACGTCGTGGTAAGCGTCATTCTACCTTACATCCTATTTCAAATTCTGTTTCTTACGATCATCTTAGTCCAGTTTTACACCAATTTGTCTCATCCATTTCTATTGAAATTGTACCGAGGAACTACTTAGAAGCTTTACAGATACTACACTAGAAAGTTGCTATAGATGATGAGATACAAATGTTATAAACACGAGATACTTGGAAGTTTGTCTGTCATCCACTTGAATCAGCAGTGGTTAGTTGCCGTTGGGTGTTTGTTATCAAACACAAGCTAGATAGCTTTATTAACAGATACAAGGTTTGCCTGATAGTTAGAAGATACACATCGACATATGATGTTAATTACGTAGAGACTTTCTCATCTGTTGCTCGTCTAAGTTTTATCCATATTTTACTGTTAGTTTCTCTCAACTAGGATTGGAAGATACACCCTTGGATAGATGTAAAGAACGCTTTTCTGTATGGTGATCTGTCTGAGTAGGTTTTGATGGAGTAATCTCTTGAGTATGTTGCTCAGGAGAAGAATACAGTGTGTCGCTTGAAAAAAGCTATATATTATTTCAAACAGAGCCTTAGAGTCTAGTTTGAGAAATTCAGTTAAATTTGTTATAGACATTGATTTTAGATGTTGTGTTGTTGATCACTATATCTTCATTAAGAAAACAAAGAATGGGTGTGTGATACTGGTTGTTTATGTTGTTGATCTTTTGCTTACAGGTAATGACACAATAGGTATTGCAGAGACGAAGATATTTCTGAGAAGTCACTTTGTTACTAATGATATACGTCGACTAAGATACTCCTTGGGGATTGAATTTGTCTATCAAAAGAACAAATCGGTGCTATCATAGAGAAAGTATGCACTTAATCATAGAAACAAATTTTGACATGTGTCGGCGAAATATCGTCAGCACGTGTCGGTCTCATGATTTAGGGACATGATATGTGTGGGTACTTCGTGAAGTGCCATATTTCTGTCTAAATTTTGACTCGCATCGGTAAGTTGTTCTATGTCGGTCGACAGAGATGAATTTTTGTACTAACCTGAGCTCATATTATTCGACACGTCGTAGAAATCCACCGACACGTACGGCATAGGCCATTCTTCCTTCCTTAGCTATCCAACTAACATTCTTAGCCATCTCCTCTGTCGTCTTGCGATCCTATCGTCCTATACTGTCCTGCGTCGTCCCACGCCTTGCACTGTCTTACGCCTTCCTCTCCAACACCATCTCTCCTCTCCTTTGCTCTTCCAAAACACTACTTGTAACGCCCTGATCCCGGACACGCTATCAAAACACAGTATCAAGCATAATTACACTAATTAAAGAAACATTAAATAACTGTAACTAAGGTTCACCTTTAGGATCACAATGTGGGGCTAGAAACTCCAACTCCTGCACCAGAACTCGGCTGCATGCGGTCTTGCACCTGAAAACCAACTAAACACGTGTGAATTACATTTAAGTCACCCAATACGCGTCTCAAACATACAAACCACAAAATTCTCGGCAAAATCATAAAAACTCATTTCTTTTTATTATTTTTTTCAAAACTTGGTTTTCTTTTGAAAATCCTCTTTCCTTCTGGAAATCATTTGGGAATTCAATCCCAAATTCATGTTCTTTTCAAAAGTCATTTTTCTTTTCTTTTCTCAAAACATGTGGAAACTCATTCCAAAACCACCGTTTCTTTCAAAACCATACCTTTGTATTTTCTTTTAAAACATTTGAAATTCATTTTCCAAAAACATATCTTTTTCAATACTTGGTATTCCTTCTCAAAATCACACTTTTTGACTAGATCCAGTCTAAAACACAATGCCTTATGGACTCAAAATCAAATTATAAACACAGGCTGACAACTGGTAAAAACATCATCATCATTTCATTTCAGGATTTTAGGACTATTTCATCAGCCAATCCTGATCAAATCACATTTCCTTTTTCTTTATTCATTTTCACTTTCTTTACTGTTGTTACTTTGATCAGGGGTAACCAGGCGTACAAACAGTAGGTGAGGATATCCTTCCCCTACCTTCCTGTACTGCCGTGGTGAAATTCCCCGTGCAGGATGTCACCACCCCGGTCGACCGGCCTCAATTCGTTTCTCATGTGTGCACGGGGATACGTCTCTCTGTCTGACGTCCCATCGGTGACCCGAACAACTAGATCCAATGACCCAGACTCAGTCTACACTGTCGATGACCTGAACAAGTAGGCTCAAAAATCTAGGTTCAGCCTACACCGTCACGAGCTCGGTGACCCAAACAACTAGGTACAACGACCTAGGCTCAACCTACACCGTCGGTGACCCGAGCAACTAGGTATGAAAATCCAGGCTCAGCCTACATCGTCTCAAGCTCAGCAACTACATTATTAGTGTTCCATTTCAAAACTCTTGGAATTTTCTTTTCAAAATCATTTTCCATTTCATTCTTTTCGTTGTAGGACTCTATCTCCTTGCAACCATTGACCTTCCACTGGGGTCCCAACTCAAGTCATGAAAATCATGTTTAAATCATAAATTGGATCTCATGCCCAAAACTACACAAAATCATCATTTTCATTCCTTTATGGGATTAAAACTCAAAATCACACCCGAATCTATTTATTTGGGTTCCACATTCCTTTACGTCATTACATAGGGAAAACATCATCAACACATGCTCAAAATACCATTAAAATCATTTATTCATCATTTTAAACAACATCAATACATACCAGGTTCAGGGCAAAATTGGCAGACTGAATCTCCAGTTCGGTATGCTGAAATTCCCTGTTTCGGTATACCGAAAATTTTTGGTATATCGAAACCCTCTATTTCGGTAGATCGAAGGATTTCAGTCTACCAAACCCTGGGTTCTAGCTTAATCTGCTATGATTTCGACATACCAAAATGAATTTGGCATACCGAATTCCTCGCAGACAGGGTACACCCCTGTTTTTAACGGTGGAATTCGCCCAAGATGGGAGTCCCGATCGGACCCCTCAAACATTCACCATAAATTTTCATAAAATCATAGGGTGTAGACCCTTGAGTCTACTTTAAAATCACTCAATCCATTCAGGATTTTATCCATCACACAGTTCATACTAAAATCACAAGGGGAAGGGGCTCGAGGACGGCTACTGTAGCCTTCTATCCCAAAATTACGTTTTCCCCTCAAATACCAATTCTAACCGCATGATATCTACATTTTCATGTTATATGCCATATTTCCATCATTTCATGATTTTTCCACAATTTTCATGCATTTATCTCGATTTTCATGCAATTAACCCCTTTGTTAATGAAACACTGAATGGAGGAAAGGAAAGGGGGTCGTGTACCTCTCCGGCGGCCCACGCGACTCCGGCGAGTTCACCGCACCCCGGCGTCGCCTCGACGAAGCTCCAGTGAACCTCGACCCTCGGTGGAAGCACCCACACACAGACCTTCCTCCTCCCAGCTCGCGCGCCTCTACTTCCTCTCTCCTCTTCCTTTCCTTTCTCGCCACACTCTCCCTCTGCCCACTCTTACCTCCCTCTCTTTATCTCTGCCACCACTCGCTTGGCACTGGCCATCCATCCCGTCGGAAGGGAAGGGGAGGCACGGGTGGAAGAAGAGGAAGAAGAAGACGGGGAAAAAGGGTGGAAGGGCATGGCTCGTGAAAGAGAGAAAAAGGAAAGGAGAAAAAAAGAGAGAAAATGAAGAAAAGACAGGCACACAAACCGAGACGACTGTGTATCCTCAAACCAGACTCCACTTGGACCTAGATCACGAATAGGTGCACAGAAAGCCAACCACAAGATCACACCCAAAAAATAATAGATTATCTATTAATAAATTAATTAAGCAATATTATAATCAATTATATGGTTTACTAATAAAAATGGATAATCAGGTCCAGATGTCACACTACTCCAAACCTAAGATGGTCTTCTAACATGCTCCCAACTTTTTGTTTAAAGTTTGTAGTATGGCTCGTCCAAGTGTGGTCTTGAACATACCTTCCTATTCTCTCTTTTTTTTCTTTGGTAAAAACCACCCTTTTTTTTTTGTTTTTCTTTTAAATCCTGTCGAAGTGTGCCTTAGTGCCTTACGTACAGATTATAGAACATGGAACCTTACCTTTCTCTTCTTCTTCTTTTTGTAAAAGTCACCTATTTTTCTTTTCCTTTTTTTTATTTTAAAGCCTGTCCAAGTATGACTTATCTCCAAATTTTGGAATCAACCCTTTCTCCTCTTTTTTTCTTTTAGCGTTTGTCATCTAGTCAATGTTTCTTTTTATTTAAGGAATTTTCATGTTTATTTTGTAATAAATTAAAAAATAAAGATTTAACTTAATAATATTTCAATTCATCGTCTCGATGATAGATCTAACATAATAATTCTATAAAATCAGTAATTTTTTTAAAAAATAAAAATATTTCAGAATTAATTAAAAATCAAGAAAAATTGAAAACAAATCAGGAATGATTGTAAAAATAGGAATAATTATACTTGATGTATTTCTATTTGTTAGATCTTAGGTTTTTTTAGTACTTTTGTTTTTAAATATTTATTAAGTATTTTTATGTATTATTTATACTTCAGGATATTTCTATTAGGTCCATTTACTGTATTTTAATGTGATACATATTGAGAAAATTGATCTAAATAGTCTAAGATGTAGATTATTGCTTATTTTAGCTTATCCTAGAGTTTTAAATCAAAACTCAAAGTTTTTTGATCATTTCTATGAACTTCCGTAAATTTACTGTGTTTCCACCGACATTTCCATTGATGTTCGACACGTTTCTTATTTTTGTTAGACCGAAGTTTGACACGAAATCGACGTTTAATTCTATACACTTGATCCACTACAGGAGACAGGTTTATTAGGATGCAAGCTAGAGTATACACCGGTTGTCTCAAATCTAGATTTTAGAATGATTCTTCTGAGTTTTTGGAGGATCTAGGCAAATACAGGAGATTGATTGGCAAATCCATCTATTTGACTGTAACTAGACTAGACATAGCCTATGTAGTAAGTCTATTAAGTCAGTTTATGCATGAATCTAAAGTGATTCATTGGATAGGAGTCCTTCGTGTGTTTTCTTACATCAAAAGAACTTCAAGGAAAGGGTGGCTGTATGGGAACCATGGATATTTGAATGTTAAGGTTTTTTTAGATTCTAGCTATGCAGGAGATAAATACGACAGGAATTTTACTTTTGGCTACTGTACTTTTTTGAAGGTAATTTGGTTACTTAGTGTAACAAGAAGTAAAATGTAATTTCTCATTTTAGTGCAAAAGCAGAATACTGTTTCATGACTCGGCCTGCTTGTGAGATAGTTTGGCTACGGTCATTATTGAGCTAATTTTCATTTCTTGTCGAAATTCCCATGTCTATGCATTCTATCAATCAAACAATAATATTCATTGCAAATAATCTTATAGTCTATAAGCGTACAAAGTACATTGAAGTTGCTTATCACTTCATTAGAGATTTAGTTGTGAGAGGAGTCATATCCACTCCTTACGTTCATTCTATAGAAGAACTTGCAAATATCTTTACTAAAGGATTAGGAGTTGGTGTGTTTGAATCTCTATGTAATAAGTTAGATACGATGGATGTATATGTTTCGATTTTAGGGGGAGTATTAGATAGATCATTATATTAGTGGATAATAGATATCCATATACCTTGTGTCATTAATGGGTCTATATATTTATGTAATCTTCTCCTTTAGCAATAGATTACTTTTTGGTTTCTCATTCAAAACCAGATATCTTACACACTTAATAAATTATCACATATACTCTCTTCATATATTATTTTCTCCTTGACCAAAAAGGAAAAAATATTTAATGATAGAAAGATATTCATTCAGAAATAGAAAGATTTGTCACCATGGGCCCATTGGATAGCATATTAATTTTTGTGCCTACTGCATTCTAGTTTTCAATAAATTGGTTGATGCAAGAATTCAGTTTTATGTCCCAAATCCTACTGGAAAAATATGAAAAATGGAGGAGAATATTGTAACTTATTGTCTTATTAAGTTTTAAGAATTTAAATATTTTTGTAAGCTGGTCTGTTTTGTAGTTTTTTCTGTGTATGTAGTTTAATCTTTACTAAGTTGAGCCCTGCTGACTTAACTTTCTGGGTCTGCCACGGCATATGCCTAAACTTCTTCAATAATCATAAAGCTACTTTCTCTACTTCATCAACCAACAATTACTTCTTCATATAGTGATGATCTCCAATCATGATCACTGTCACCATCATAAAGTACCCAGGAGAATCATTCACTGCAACACAAATTTTATCTTAAAGTAAACTTTTCTTGCCTTGATCGGGTTTGAGGGCTGTTTATTTGGTGAGATGCACTATTACAAATAAAAAGCAACGACCAGAAGCTTAGTCCTATAGTGGTTTTATTTTTTCAAAAAAAAAGTTCCGTTCATGATCTGAATATTTTGAGTTGATAATTCCTTTGGTCTGTTTTGACGAATATCTGGAGAAATGATTGATGTTATCACAATCATTGTTTACAGAAAAACTGTACCAATACAATCAGAAATGTTGCAAACGTCTGCTGTGTTCAGTTTTCTGCTCACTCCTCCAATCTGTTGGCATTTGGCTCTGCTGATTATAAGATCTATGGTTATGATCTTCGAAATACCAGAATACCTTGGTGCACCTTGGTTGGACACGGGAAGGCTGTCAGCTATGTGAAATTTGTAGATTCAGATACCCTTGCTTCAGCTTCAACCGACAACACACTTAAGCTGTGGGACCTGAATAAAACCTGTTCTAGTGGATTATCCACCAATGCTTGCAGCTTGACATTTAGTGGTCATACCAATGAGAAGGTGTCTGATTTTGTTTCTATGGTTGTATATTTTTCTGGTTTAGTTTTCCATCAAAATATCTCTATTATTAACAGTTGTTACTGTTGCTGCAGAACTTTGTGGGTTTGTCGGTTTCCAATGGGTACATTTCATGTGGTTCAGAAACAAATGAAGTGAGCTTGCTTTCCAATTTCATCTGTTTTTTTCTTGCATTTGTACTGCATGATTTTTGTGGTTTATATTGAATGAGGCTTCCTAGACCTTTCCCAATCATGAAACCATTTTGTTCATCGGGTGGATGCTTCAGGTTCAACCACTCTCTGACCACAATGTTGCCATTATTTGATATAAATTTAAAAAGTACTGGAAGAAAGTAAAAAATCATAAGGGTTGTACAAGTATATGAGTATCAAATATGGTGCTTCTCAGATTCTTTTTGATTGATGAAAGGAGCTTGTTGTTTCTGAACTGAACCCAAGATAAACATTTTATTGATGTCCAGTTTGACCAAGGTGTAGGAAGAACTGCAATAGAAGAAATGGAAGGGAAGTGCCTAGTTGTTAAAGATATAAGTGAAAGTGGTCCGTTAACCAGTTGGATCAGTCCAGCACGGCCACTGGTTTGACGGAATAGGCTGCTAAAACAGGTCTGAACAGCTGTGCCTAGTGTGGACCCACTACAAATCTGATTCTCCAATAATATGTTTCTGTCTACTTGTCTTTTACCATTTTATGGGTATTATTACCTAACATAGAACTTGTTTAACGAAGCCTTCTATAAGCAGTACACATAGATGTAGATGTATTATGCTTTGATGTATCTTCTTTTAATCTGCCATTTATTGTGTCTTCACAGGTCTATGCTTATTATAAATCTCTCCCCATGCCAATAACTTCTCACAAGTTCGGCTCCGTTGATCCTATCTCGGGTGAAGAGATTGGGGATGATAATGGGCAGTTTGTTTCAAGTGTTTGCTGGAGAGAAAAGTCAGACATGGTTGTGGCTGCAAACTCCTCTGGCTGTATAAAACTTTTGCAGATGGTGTGAGACAAGTAGATTCCGACGAGCCAATTAAAAGATCGCTTCTCTGTATTCCCTGGGTGGGTGTTACTGATAAGATTGTTGTAACTTGTCATCCAACGGGATTCAATTTCCAAGCTGCTCAGAAGTGTTACAAATCTCAGAGTTCACTTTGTTCTACAGGATGTCGGGATGATACCCCCAGGTCCCTGCTGAAGTTGAGATAGATATTCTGACAACTCATGCACGTTTCCAATACCTAACACTAAATAACAAGAAGACATCACTTTCTGATTTTCATCAGGTCATTTGCCAGCTCAAGCGTAGAATATTTTGAATACTAATGAGAGAAGAAACTGGAAATTGGAAGATAGAAGTTGACATGCTTCGAGGTTAGGAGTTCACCAAGAAATGAGTTTTTTTCCTGCAAACTTAATGAAGTATCAGTGCTAATGTATCTTATACTGAATTGAGCTGGTCTCTGCAATCTAAGAATTGGCACCAATGATCTTCAAACCAACGAAATAGAGTCTTGTAAAACCAGGAGTTTGTCAGGGTGAGTTAAAACTGCCAGAGGCTTTTGATAGGTTTGTATATAATTGTTCATACAAAAAAGAAAGAAGCAAATTTTTTGGTCCTATCCTTGTACAATTATTATTAGTACGTGGCCTCGTCTTGAGGACCCGTGCAGTCCCGTATTTTTCAAGGGAGATGCATTTACAACAAGTGATTGTATTGAGTAGGTGATGCCCATTGTAACCTTTTAACTAAACTAAGAGATCAACTTTTTTGCGTGAACCTAAGGGTGCTTAAATTGTTTGTTTGTTAGCTTCAAAACAGGCTCATGCCATGTCCTTTGAATGATATTCTCCTTTAAAGTGTATCCAATCAGGATATGAAATCTATCACGTTTTTCATGGTTTATATCAAAAAATCGGTAGTCATCAGTCACAGGTACCAGCATGTAATATTTACACTTTCAAGTTAAAAGAAGATTATGTCCAATTTATTTAATCAGCCAGGTGTTGGAACATTACGATTTGCAGGAGGCAGAAGATGATCGGCTTCTTTTTTTCCCTTTTTTTTTTTTGGAAATGGTGGTTTAATCGTGGATTTGATCTCCAACAATGACAGCACCACGATGCAAATCTTGGTTGAGGTTCTAATATCATAATAAATGAGTTGATTATTGTTTTGATAATTTGATGCATGTATTTTTCCCATTTCCAGGTTCGTTGCCTTGAACTCTTCCGAATCTCTTCCGTTTTGAAAGCATACAACAGCCTGCAGATTGATCTTTGTCCAAGCACGGAGGCCCATCAAGTCAACCCGTGTAGTTATGAGCTGTCACTGGATGGTGTACGAAAGAATACCGCTGCTTTTGTCAAGTGTACACCACCGACCTCTTGTTCTCAAAATTGCAGAAATCTTCCCCCCCACCCCCACCCCCCCACACACCTTTTTTTTTTTTCCTTCTTTTGCCTTGTAAGAGCTCCATGGTACTGGTACCCATGGAGCTCTCTGTCTTCCCACTGCCACTATCTGTAGAGTGGGGCTCAAATCTCTCTCTCCATGATACCATCAACATCATGACTGTGCTGTGGCTTATGACAAAGGGAAAAAACATAGCAATTAGCTCTTTAGCAGCAATTCAGTAGATGGTCAATCTCTGACAGTTTTCCTAGCTGGGTTTTGAACTTTTGATACATAGGATTGGATGCTTTGATTCCAAAGAATAAAATGGGAGAACCCGAATCCTCTGATGCTTGTTGCTTTAAGTAACATGAAGCTTCTGAAAGAAAACTGTCATTCTTTTATCCAAGCACCTTTTCTTTCAGAAAACCCTTTCGATGTGCATGACAGCAATCAGAATAAGACTAGTAAACAGCGCCCTGTTGCAAAACCAAAATTTAGCAAATGCTCCACTATATTCCAATCTTTTTATGTGACTGTTCAGGATCTGCTGCCTCAACGCAAAAGGGTGAGCTCAAAAAATGGTAACCTGCAATGCACATGGAGGAGCCAGCCAAGCTCTGATATGAACGTCTTGTGTTGTGTTGTTTTGATTACCTTGGGGAAAACCGAAAGGCATGGACTGACAACTCAAGAGACCATGTGACTTCACTGTTGGGTGCAATTTTGTCCCACCCAAAAAAAATGTATGAGAGAGAATTTGAAACTTGAAAAATAGTGGTAGCCGTTGAGGTGAAGATTTTGATAACGTCCAATTGATGTTGTTGTTTGCATTGCCAGTTGGAAAACGAAAATATCTCATCATCACTCACCGACTCTAGCTCCTTACAAAACCGTTGGCATAATTGAAACAGCTACATGAAATTCGAATAATTTGTTGCATTTTGCTGTTGATTTTCTTATTGTTGCCACGATTGGTTGACAGGAAGTGGCATATCATCCATCTAATTATAGGCTAATGATGCTGTCAAGTCCAAAATAATTAAGTTGAATTTAGGTATTAATCATGTTGTGCAAGCTCAGAATAATCTCGAATAGCAAGAATATAATACGAGCAGAAAAGGACCATCCAATGACCAATAGCATCTGTTTGAGCAAAACGATGAGCATTCTATTGGTCATATTCCTTTTTTTTTTTTTTTAATGTTATATTTTAAATCAAAAAAAGATTGAAAAAAGATTAGCAAAGATTAGCAAATCATCATAAGTAGTGAGGCATGATACCTGAAACGCAGCATCTTCACCAAAATTTAACGTTTGATTTGGAAGTCATGCAACCCAATATGAATTTTCGTCACAAAAATAAAGCCTGGCCACCTAAAACTGTCATTTTTGAGAGAGAGAGAGAGAGAGAGAGAAGTTGGGGGTGGGTGGGGGGGTGGTGGGGCCGTGGCGGCAGAGGTGAGCTGACAGCGCATGTGGTGTGGGGCCCAGGGGGAATCCAATGATGGCGTTGCGTTTTTGTCTCCAAACCTCCAATTTGTGTCTCCTCTGTTTCTCTCCCTCTCCCTTCTCCCTCGAACTCCAGAGCTATATATTCGTCACCACCACCACCACCACCATTGCAAACGACATCGTTGGAGCTCGGGAATTCCTTGCGTTTGTGCTCGCCTCCTTAGCTGAGAGGCTTCCGTTTGTGGTTCCGGAGACAGAACTCAGGAGGCGAGCACCGGAGGAAGAAAGAAAGAAACAGAGAGAGAGAAAGAGCGGAGAGAGATGGCGGTTTCCAAGGTCGCATTGTTGGCATTTGCTGCTTCTGTCGTTATTGCCATTGCACTCCCGGCTATACACGCACAGGACAGCTCTGCGCCATCTCCGGCTCCAACCAGCGACGGTCAGTTTCTCGATTCCCCCCTCCCGAAATCCAAGTTTTATTTTGGTTTTTGTTGTTATTTCGATGATTGATTTGTGGGCATTTGTTGGTTTTCTCTGATTGTGATGAGAAAGATTTGACTTTTTCAGCGTGTGTTTTTATTTTTACAGGTGTGTCGATAGACCAGGGGATTGCCTACGTGCTAATGTTGGTGGCACTGGTTCTCACATATCTTATCCACCCATTGGATGCTTCTTCACCTTACAGATTCATCTGAGCTTCTCGAGAAGGATGGGAAGGTGGTGACGAAGGGAAAAGCGAGAGGGAAGGAGAGTGGCAGGAAGGATTGATAAGAATGTGTTATTTGTTTTCTTTGTAAATTCGTGTGTTTTTCTGTTTAATTAATTGAAGTGTGATGGTTCTAATGGTTGAGCTTTTCATTGGATTCTTATTCCTTTTACCTTTTTTCTTTCCATAAAAAAAGTACTATGTCCAGTAAAATTCGAACCTATAATTTTCCAATTACTTACTTGAACTATATTTTTGTTCGATAATTCGTTTTACCTTTTGATATGACTCTTTATTTTTCTAACCAAGCACATTAGCCCTTCTATTCTTCTAGCTATTTTACGCTTCCTTTCATCATATTTTAATTAATTATTGATTCTCTTTAAAAATTAACGTCCTAACTCCTAAGCTTCAACAAGGAAATCAGGACTCTGCCCATCAACAACAATTAGTGTTGCTATGCAAAGTACACAAGAGACGTAAATATTGTTATCATTAGGATAGGATCTTAGCTCAATTTGCAGGTGTTGGTGACAGAGTTAAATGTCGAAATATGATTGATTATACCGAAATATTTTAAGAGTGAGATTTTTTGCATGCATCTTTTGAAAACCATCAGCGATGCCCAGATCAGAGGATTTGAAATTTTGAGTGGCAACGTTGTTATACTCCACAGGAAAAAAGGGAACTCCAACCAGAATTTAGACATTTCGTCATTTATAGATATAATTTATTCGTATAAAATTCCAGTGACAGTCATCTGGAAAAAATTGTAATATGTTGTTTTTTTATCCGAAATCCCAAAAGAAATCTTTTAGTGACATCCAAAATACAATCAAAGTCAAGAACCCACGACAACAACACATCAAACATCGACAACTAAGAGTTGCCTGCAATTAGGTTTGACTCAAACAACTACCATGGTGCAGTTGACCAGATAAGGCTCAACCAAACGATGGTGCTAATGAATAACCCAAGACCGACTTTTAAAATTTTAAACACATCACCTAGAAAAAACACAAATGCAGAAGTATGACACTGTAAGCAAATTCTTGCCAATATGGTAAAGATAGCAGTATTATAAGTTAATAACCTGACAAATTCAGATGGGAAGACAGATCTAGATCGAAAACAAATATAGAACAGAGTTACAAGTGAACGTATGTTGAAGTCAACACCCATAATCTAAACCCACAAACTTGAGAAACAACCGGTAACCAGAGTCACATGGCACAGTACTCTCTTGGAATAACATGAGAAAGTTAGCATTACTTTGGTTTGCTAAAATCAATCATCGAAACCACATACTAAACCACTTTCAACCGCTTGGAATTTTTCTGAAGTGAATCAAAGTGTAAATAGTAAGTTAGGTGGTTTGAAACACCGAATTTTCAGTTTTGTGACCAATCATCCTAAGAAATATGGCATTTTTCATATAACCCCTTGAGGCCTAAGGTTTACCTTAATGGCCTAAAGTTTACCTTAATTTTTAAAAATCCCTTGATTACCTTAAAAGAACTAAGGTTCAACATTGAAGAATAAGGAATTGTGTCACCTCTCTAAGGTTCAACATCAATTTTAAATAACTTCCTCTCATCTATTTTATAGTTAACACCATTGATTTTATTAGAAACTATCTAATTACCTTTAAAATTTATTTTCAAAAAGCCTCTACTCACTTAGTCATTTATTGTCATTGAATATGAGTTATTTAAGAACAAGTTTTAGAGGTAATTAAATATACTCTTAAAATCAACGATGTTAACTATAAAGCAAATGATAAAAGGTTATTTAACATTTAGGTCAAACCTTAGGAAGGTACAAATCATAAGAGGTTATATGAAAATTACCCTTAAAAATACCAATGACAAGATTTAACATGCTGTTTAAAACCATTGAATTTGACGTCCTGCCATTAATATACCTTTAGAAATGCCAATGATAAGAATCAAGCATGCTTATAAACTCACTAATAGAAATCATCA
>JAMKQA010024202.1:0-29391 GCA_024699735.1 Posidonia australis
CCTATTTTAGACTCCAATTGAATAGAGAGAACTCCTCCCTCTTCTCTCCAGATCTAGGGTTTCATGTGAGGTTCATCTGTGGAGGATTGGATGCTTGGCTTTGGGCATTGTATTTGATTTCTTCTTCTCCACTCGGCACAACAGCCTGGATAGTATTTCTATGCCTTCTTTGCTTAACTGTATTCTGGAAAAACTTTGTGTTTTTATCTCCATTCTTTAACCATTTGCAAGATTTTTGATACCAAAATTTCTCCTCCCTATGAAGAGCACTATCCAAATTGCTTTGAGCAACCATGACCTCCTATAAGTTAGCCTCATTGTAATCACCATCCAAGAAACTTTGCACAACAAATAATCTCTCCTTAGCAAGTTAAGTCTTCTACAAATCAACATAGAACCTGGCACACACTGCTATTGAACCAGAAGACATTGGGTTTGCAATAGCCAGCAAAGGCCCAAAAGCTCTTGCCATTGTTCTGATAAAACCAAGTTTGTAGTAACATTGGGGTAAGCTAGGCATCGCCACCCACACCAGTGCACTGAGCTTTCCATTCTTAGTTGGAACCACGGTTACCAGAGAAAATCTTTGATCGTCTGGCCCTTCATAACCCATCGCTCACATGCATATATCTTAATGAAGTCCGCTTCTATGTTGAACTTCATTAGAACATGCCACCAATCTATCACCGTAACAATTGCCCCTCGTCTAATGCCTTAGTTGGAGAGTCCCTTGTGAATATCATTAGCAAAGTGGTACAAGGCAAAAAACTTAAAGATAAGCGTGAATTTATATGGCAAGGATATCTTGGTAATCTCTACATTGGAAAGTATCATAGCCGGTCGACTGAACTTCGTGCTCAATTCTCTGAAAGGAATATCATCTTCACCTACTCTTCATCTAGTCATAACCATAGCATATGATCTAGTTCCAAAAGACTAACCTTCCCTACCACCCTCCTCCACCACGGAGGCCATCCTCAAGCATTTAACAAACCTACAAGAACAAGAACCCACCAGCCACATCAAACCATAAGGACCAAACCCCTTCACCCAACATGAAGACTGGAAACCACTGCTAAGAGGAACAACCACCTGCAAGAGACCATTGTTGGAGATCTCTGATGAGGACTATTATCAGAACCATAGAAGACCAAGATCCCAACTGCTAACTCGTTGTTTAGAAGCTGGAACCCTTACACCAACGTGAAAGAAATATGTTGGAGCCCACCACCAGACCTCCTTCCACCTTAGCAACCGGACGCACAAGAAGGAGAGCGTTGGAGCCCTCCAAACCAAAATCGTCAGAGCCCTAGATCAAAAAGTTCCCTTCGTTGTTTATCTATAGTGAGTTATTAGTTTTGCTATTTGGAGTTTGTTGATTCCACTTTAATGATGTTGTTATTTGATGTATTGAAAACGATTTGGAATTTAGATCCTCATGGAGATTTATAATGAATAACATTGGTTTTATTGAATTATTATTGATGAATAATGTGGAATCTTGGAAGTGAACCTTATTGATTAATTTTTCTTGCACAAATTGTTTGATTTGAGAATGGAATTTTTAAATGACTCAGATTTCTGGTGCATGGGCTTGTTCTTGCACGTTAGTCGTTATGTGAACTCGTTTGTGCAAGTGTAAGGATGGGTTGCCAAGTGAACATGTGTTGATGAACAAGTTATATGTATAAATGACTTAAATGGAGTTGAATGGTGTTGTGGTTGGTGTGTAAGTTGTCTTGGTGTTTGTGATGACATTTGTGTTGTATGCAAGCCTTGGTGGATATCGTGGCATTAAATGACGGATGTGTTGCATGTGTTGGGAGGCTTTTTTGAGTTTCCTTCCAATTTTGAAAGGAGAGAAGAGAAGAGAGAGTGGTTGTCCAGTGCTTTGGAGAAGAGGAAGAGGAGGTGGCTTGTAACGCCCCAAACCCTGGCATGTTACCAAAATTATAGTATCATCAGCAAAATTACACTAATTACAGTAAAATTAAATAACTATAACTAAGGCTCACCTCCAGGAAACAATGTACGGCTAGAAGCTCCGACTCCGGCACTGGAACTCGACTGCACACGATCTGTACCTGAAAATCAAACAAGCATGTGTGAGTGACATCTAAGTCACCTAGTACGTGCCCCAAACACACAAAAGCAACGAAAAACTAAAATCTCAAATTTTTTAATTTATAAAACTTGGTTTCCATTAAAGATCCAGTCTAAAACATCCTTTTTTCCCTTTAAAATCACTTGGGAATCTGTTCCACAGGGTCATACCCTTTTCAAAACTCATCTTTTCTTTTCAAAACATTTGAAACCATTTTCCAAAACATGCCCTTTTTCAATACTTGGGATTTCTTCCCAAAATCACCATTTTTCTCAAAAACTCATCTTTCTTTCTTTTATACTTTCCAAAACTTTTTCTTTTCATATTTTGGAAGAAATCACATTTTTTACCATAACCAACCTAAAACACATTACCTCTCAAGGCTTAAAACCAAAACCGAAATCATTGCCGGGTAACTGGTTAAAACCATAATTCTTACTCATTTCTAGGATTTTAGGATAATTCACAAGTCCAATCCTAGCCATATTCTTTCTTTTATTCATTTCCTCTTTTCTTTACTATTGTTGCCGTGATTAGGGGTAACTAGGTACACAAGTAGTAGGCGAGGACATCATTTCCCCTACCTCCCTGCACTATCGCGATGAAATTCTCAGTGCGGGATGCCATTGCCCTGGCCAACCGGCCTCAATCTTTTTCATATATGCACAGGGATACGTCTTTTTCTGACGCCCCATCGGTGACCCGAACAACTAGGTACAATGACCCAGGCTCAGCCTACACCGTCGGTGACCTGAATAACTAGGTTCAATAACCTAAGCTCAGCCTACACCGTCACGAGCTCGGTGACCCGAACAACTAGGTTCAATGACCTAGGCTCACCCTACACCATCTCAAGCTCGACAACTGGCTTCGTTGGAGCCTCATACTCCTACCACGTTATCGACACCAACCCCCATGGTTCCTTAACACATTATTAGTGTTTCATTTTCAAGACTCTTTAAGCTTTCCTTTTCAAAATCATTTCTATTTCATTCTTTTTCATTGCAGGAATCTGTTTTCCATGCAATACTTGACCCTCTTGAGGGGTCCCAACTCAATTTATTTTAAATCATGCTTTAAAATTCATAAATTGGGTCTCATGCCTAAAACCACACACAATCAATTATTTTATTCATTTATAGGGTCTAAAACCCCAAACCATGCCTAAATCCACTGATTTGGGTTCTATGTTCCTCCATGTCCTTTACATGGGGAAAACATCATTAACACATGCTTATTGTCCATTAAAACCTTTCCTTTTCATTTTACAATCACATTTATATATATATTAGGGCTAGGGCAAAATCGGTAGACCGAATTTCAGGTCAGGTATACCAAAAATTCCTTGTTCGGTACATCAAACATTTTTGGTATACCGAAAATCCCTGATTCAGTCAACCGAAACTAGGTATCCTCGCTTAATCTGACATAGATTCGGTATGCCGAATCCAGTTCGACGTGCTGAATCGCCCGAAACTAGGGCACCTCCCTTGTTTCAAGCCTTGTGTTCGGCAGAACTGGGAGCCTCCAGCAGACCCTCAAACACCCATCATAAAATGCAAGTAAATCATGGGGTGTAGGCCCTTGAGTCTGCTTCAAAACTGCACAAACCATTCATCAATCCATACACTATACAATCCACACAAAAATCACATAGGGGTGGAACTCAAAATGGCTATTGTAGCCCTGATCCCAAAAACTTGTATATTCCTACAAATTTCAATCCTAACCGCATGATATCTACGTTTTCATGCATTTTAACTCATTCTCATCAATTTCTCTATTATTCTAACATTTTTCATGTATTTTCTCATTATTTTCAAAGACACAAGGTACGAAAGGAAGGATGGTCCGCGTACCTCTTTCGGTGAACCTCCCCCTACTCTGGTGAGCTCCTCCAGCCCTAGTAAAGCCTTGGCGAAGCTCCGGCGATCCATGGCCTCCAACGGACACTCCTTCTTCCTCTCTCTCTCTCCTTCCCAACTCATCTCCCTCATCACTGCCTCTTCCTCCACCCAATCTCCCCTCCTCTTTATTTCCTCCTCCTCCCACATGATGCCGGCCATCCATCCTATCGGAGGGGATGGGGAGGCACGGGTCATTGGCTGGTGGTGGCACGGGTGTGGGTGGGGGCGAGGAGGAAGAAGAAGAAGATGTATGCTCGTGGGGAGAGAAAAAGAGAGAGAAAAAGAAGAAAAGACAGGCGTGCAAACCGAGGCAACTGTGCATCCTCAAATTGGACTCTACATCGGTCCCAAATCACAAGCAGGTGCACAGAAAGCCAACCACAAGCTCACACATCCAAGAAACAATAGATTTTCCATTAATAAACCGTTTATACAATATTACAATTAATTACATGGTTTACAATTAAAACTTGATAATCAGGCCTAGATGTCACATCCTACCCCCTTAAAAGAATTTTGTTCTCAAACTTCAGCTCTAATAAAATAAGTAGGGGTACTGTCTCTAGATGCCACCTCGCGCTCCTAGGTAGCCTCCTCTATACCATGGTGTTGCCACTGAACAAACACCAATGGGATCACTTTGTTCCTGAGGACTTTCTCTTTCCTGTCCAGTACTTGGACTGCATTTTCAACCATAGACAAGTCCTCCCGCAGCACCCATGGCTGCACTGGTTTCTCCTGGGACGCATCGGCCAAGCACTTCCTCAACATAGATACATGGAAGGTGTTTTACACACCCGCCAACTCTGGAGGCAGATCTAGTCTGTATGCCACCTCACCAAACCTCTTGGTAATCTTGTATGGTTTGATATACCTTAGGGTCAACATGCCTCTCTTACTGAACCACATCACACCCTTGGTTGGTGATACCTTCAGGAAAACGAAGTCTCCTACCTTGAATTTCAGAGGTCTTCGCCTCCTATCAGCATAGCTCTTCTGCCGACTCTGGGCAGACAACAACCTCTTCCTGATCAGATCCACCTTGCCCTTGTACTGCTGCACGATCTCGGGCCCAACTAACTGTCTCTCACCCACCTCACTCCAGCAAGTGGGTGTCCTGCAGGGTCTGCCATACAATGCCTCATATGGTGTCATACCAATACTGGCATGGTAATTGTTATTATATGCAAACTCAATTAGAGGTAAGTGATCCTCCCAGCTACCACCAAAGTCCAAGGCGCAGGCCCTCAGCATGTCTTCTAGTGTATGGATGATCCTCTCTATCTGACCATCTGTCTGGGGGTGAAAGGCAATACTAAAATTCAGCACCATCCCAAAAGACTCTTGTAAAGCTCCCTAGAATCTTGATGTAAACCTCGTGTCTCTGTCAGACACAATAGACACTGGGACACCATGCAATCTCACAATCTCAGTCACATACAACTCTACTAGTTTGGCGAAAGGAAGATTCACCCTAATTAGCAAGAAATGTGCCGATTCTGTAAGGTAATCCACTATCACCCACACTGTATCATTCTTTCTTCGGGTTCGTGGCAAACCCATCACAAAATCCATCGACACATCTTCCCATTTCCACACTGGAACGTCTAGAGGTTGCAAGGTCCCTTTGGACTTTTGCTGCTCTATTTTCACCATCTGGTAAGTTGCACACTTCACCACATACTCAGCAATCTCTCTCTTCATCCTAGGCCACCAAAAGTTTCTCTTTATGTCTTTATACATATTGGTGCTTCCTGGATGGATGGTGTACTTGGAGCGGTGGACTTCATCCAAAAAACTGTTCCTGATTTCCTCTATCTGAGGCAGATATAATCTCAAATCATATCTCAACCTACCATCTACCCGAACTGAAAAATGAGGGGCATTACCAGCTTCCTCCAGATATTTGACACATAAGAATCATATTGTTGAGCTGTGACAATCGCCTCAATTATCCACGGGCGAATAGACAAATTAGCCAACACCACTCTAGCAGGTCCCTGAGGCTGCCTCTGTGGCTTGCACTTCACTAGTCCCTCTAATAATTTCCATTCATGGATCATCAGACTAGCCATGACATGAGTGCGTCTGCTCAGAGCATCTACAACCACATTTGCCTTCCCTGGGTGGTACGACAAGCTGAAATCATAATCCTTAATGTACTCCACCCAGCGCCTTTGTCTCAAGTTCAAATCCTTCTAAGTAAAGATGTACTTCAGGCTCTTGTGAAATATGTATACCTCAAACTGTTCGCCACATAAATAATGCCTCCAAATCTTCAAGGCGAACACAACAGTTGCCATCTCTAAATCATGGGTGGGATAATTCTTCTCGTGATCTTTTAGCTGGGGCGAGGCATACGCCACCACCCTACCATGCTACATCAACACACACCCCAAACCAGTTCCACAGGCATCACCGTAGACTGTGAAACAGCCACTCCTAGAGGGCAAAGTCAAAACTAGGGCCGACACTAGACGAGACTTCAACTCATTGAAGCTCTCCTCACACTACCAATCCCAGGCAAAGTACACTTCCTTTCTAGTCAATCTAGTCAATGGTGTAGCAATCTTGGAGAAATCTTTGATGAATCTCCCATAATATCCTGCCAGGCCGAGGAAACTTCTAATCTCGATTACTGTCTACGGTCTAGGCCAACTGCTCACAGCTTCCACTTTGGCTGGATCCACCATGATACCTTCTCCTGAAATAATGTGACCAAGGAAGGACACCTCTTCTAGCCCAAACTAGCACTTGGAGAACTTGGCATAAAGCTGATGCTGCCTTAGCGTCTCCAGTACGATCCTCAAATGCCTCTGGTGAGTTTGAACATCAGGAGAATACATCGAAACATCATCCACAAAGATGACCACAAACTGATCCAAATTGGACCTGAACACTCTATTCATCAGGTCTATAAAAGCAACAGGTGCATTCGTCAACCCGAATGGCATAATCAAAAACTCATAATGTCCATAATGAGTGCGAAAGACTATCTTCTGCACATATGGCTCACTAATCCTCAACTGATGGTATCCTGATCTCAGATCTATCTTGGAAAACATTGATGCTCCCTGCAATTGGTCAAACAAATCGTCGATTCTGGGTAGTGGATACTTATTCTTGACTGTGATCTGGTTCAACATTCGGTAGTCTATACAAAGCCGAAGTGAACCATCTTTCTTCTTAATAAACAAAACTGGTGCTCCCCAGGGTGAAACACTGGGATGAATAAATCCCTTATCCATTAGTTCCTGCAGTTGATTCCGGAGCTCCATTAACTCTACAGTTGCCATCCTGTATGGAGCCTTGGAAATAGGACCTGATCCTGGCACCAAGTCAATCACAAACTCCACTTCGCTGTGCGGTGGCATTTTAGGCAATTCCTATGGAAAAACATAGGGATATTCCCTCACCATCGGCGTGTCCTGAATCTCGACCACAAGCGAAGTAGAAACTGTCACACAGGCCAAATAGTCTACACTACCTCTTGCCAAATGATGATAGGCCTTGAGAGCAGAAATCACTTTTCTGGGTTCACTTGGCCTGGTGCCTTGTACCATACACCAGCCTTGGCCTGGACACTCTGCTAGAACTCTTCTCTTGACACAATCTATCACGGCTGAATGCTATGCCAGCCAATCCATTCCCAGGATAACATCATAATTCTACATGTCCATCAGGATCAAACTGGCCTGAAAATTCCTATCCCCCAGCTGAATATCAATTTTTCTTAAATATTTCCATGCTAGACCGTGCTCTCCCAATGGAATGACAACATCTAGCTGGAATGCCACCTAGCTTGTCTAGTCCCAATCTCAGAAGCAAATGACTCAGAAACAAAAGAAAATGAACTCCCAGAGTTGAACAAGACTCGGTCCATCCGATCAGCCACAAGAAAAGATCCTATAATCAACACACCTAACCATAATCATAATAAGAAATAGTGTTAAGTACACATAGGATCTATTATTACAGGAAAGGCTTAACTAATACAGCCGCGCTAGTTCTCAGCATCTACCACATCTCCAGACGGACCAGCATCTGCGGCAACAATGGAGAACACTCTTCCCTTGGTAGGTTGACGTGGTGCATCTCCTGCTGGCTTCAGCTGACTAGGATAGTCCTTCTGGTAATGCCCAGACATCCCATAGTTGTATCATACTACACTGTCTAAATTCTTTTGCCTGTGCCAACACTACACCGCTACGTGTGCCTTCCTGCCAAAGGAAACCCACACTGTCCCAGCTGTGGGCCGCTGCTGAACCCTGCGTGGCTGAAACCCACACTCTCTTCTCTACCAGATGTAGGTCGTTGCTTCTGCTTCTTCCCAGAGCTGCCAGAACTCCCAGAACTTGGCGCTCCAGTCATTGATAGTGGAGAAATGGAGGATTGAGAGACAAACTTTCTCCCTTTTCCTTCTTAGGATACTCCTCCTGAAACAGCCTACAATCATCCTCATAGCGGTTTGCAAGCTCAACAGCATCCGTTAAGGTCTGGCATCTGAAACCAATAACCTTGGATCTCAGCATAGGGTTCAGTCCTTCCACGAACCTTTTGACTCTATTCTTCTCAGAAATTACAACCTGAAAGAACTGCTCTAGCCAAAGGAAGGACAACTCATACTCAGCCACTGTCTAGCTCCCCTGCTTCAGGTTCCTGAATTCTCTGTCTAGCTTATCCCTCTCACGCACAGGGAAAAACCTCTCATAGAATACCTCTCGGAATTCTTCCCAAGAGATCATCAGTAGGTCCGCATTTGGAAATTTGGTGCGGCGCACTGTCCTCCACCACTGATCCGCAGCACCCTTGAGCTAAAATGCCGCGATCTGGACCCACTTCTCTGCTGGACACTTGATCCCCTCTAGAATCTTCTCCACCTCCAGGAACCAAGCCTCACACTCCTCTGGTGTGTTGCGCCCATCAAAAGTTGGCGCGCCTGGCTGTCGGAACTACTTGATCCATGGGTCTCCCTTCGCCTCATCTCGACTGCTGTTGCCGAAGGACTGGGCAAAGCTACGCATCATCTCTCCAAACTCTCATCTCATACCCCTCCATGAACCACCCTCTCTCGTCTCAAAGTTGGGTACAAAAGCCTTGCCATGGCTGCGGCCACAGCGAGACATCTTCCTACTAGCACAACAAAACACAACAACCAAAAATTCAGGTGCACGACTCTCTATTGTGCAGTCCTAGGGAGCCACTAGACCGGACATCACCAAGTCGGTGCACTAGGTGTAACCTTGGCTCTGATACGACCATGTAACACCCCGAACCCGGGCAGGTTACCTAAATCATAGTATCATCAGGAAAATTACACTAATTACAGTAAAATTAAATAACTATAACTAAGGCTTATCTCTAGGAAACAATGTGCGACTAGAAGGTTCGACTCTGACACTGGAAATCGACTACACACGATCTGCACCAGAAAATCAAACAAGCATGCATGAGTGACATCTAAGTCACCCAGTACGTGCCCCAAACACACAAAAATAGCGAAAAAACAAAAACTCAATTTTTTTAATTTATAAAACTTGGTTTCCTTTAAAGTTCCAGTCTAAAACATCCCTTTCATTCCTTTGAAATCACTAGGGAATCTGTTCCCCAGGGTCATACCCTTCTCAAAACTCATCTTTTCATTTCAAAACATTCGGAAACCATTTTCCAAGACATGCTCTTTTTCAATACTTGGGATTTCTTCCTAAAATCACCATTTTTCTCAAAAATTCATCTTTCTTTCTTTTATACTTTCCAAAACTTTTTCTTTTCATATTTTGGAGGAAATCACTTTTTTGACCAGAACCAACCTAAAACACATTACCTCTCAGGGCTCAAAACCAAAACCGAAATCATTGCCGGGTAACTGGTTAAAACCATAATTCTTACTCATTTCTAGGATTTTAGGATCATTCACAAGTCCAATCCTAGCCATATTCTTTCTTTTATTCATTTCCACTTTTCTTTACTGTCGTTACCGTGATTAGGGGTAACTAGGCACACAAGCAGTAGGCGAGGACATCATTTCCCCTACCTCCCTGCACTGTCGCGGTGAAATTTCCCGTACGGGATGCCACTACCCTGGCCAACCGACCTCAATCTTTTTCATATATGCACAGGGATACGTCTTTGTTTGACGCCCCATCAGTGTCCCCAACAACTAGGTACAATGATCCAGGTTCAGCCTAAACTATCGATGACTTGAACAACTAGGTTCAGAAACCTAAGCTCAGCCTACACCGTCACGAACATGGTGACCCAAACAACTAGGTTCAACAACCCAGCCTCAGCCTACACCGTCTCAAGATCAGCAACCACAGTCGTGTCTGGCAGCTGGCCTCGTTGGAGCCTCATACTCCTACCATGTTGTCGATACCAACCCCCATGGTTCCTTAACACATTATTAGTGTTTCATTTTCAAGACTCTTTAAGCTTTCCTTTTCAAAACCATTCCTATTTCATTCTTTTTCATTGCAGGAATCTGTTTTCCATGCAATACTTGACCCTCTTGAGGGGTCCCAACTCAATTTATTTTAAATCATGCTCTAAAATGCATAAATTGGGTCTCATGCCCGAAACCACACAATCAATTATTTTATTCATTTATAGGGTCTAAAACCCCAAACCATGCCCAAATCCACTGATTTGGGTTCTATGTTCCTCGCATGGGGATAACATCATTAACACTTGCTTATTGTCCATTAAAACCTTCCCTTTTCATTTTACAATCACATTTATATATATATCAGGGTTAGGGCAAAATCGACAGACCGAATTTTAGGTCTGGTATATCGAAAATCCCTAGTTTGGTGCACCGAACATTTTTGGTATACAGAAAATCCTTGATTCGGACGATTGGATGATTTTAGCCTATCAAAACCTGGTATCTTGGCTTAATCTGATAGAGATTCGTTATGTCGAATCCAGTTCGACATGCTGAATCGCTTGAAACCAGGGCACCTCCCCTGTTTCTAGCCTTGAGTTCGCCGAAACTGGGAGCCTCCAACAGACCCACAAACACCCATCATAAAATGCAAGTAAATCATAGGGTGTAGACCCTTGACTCTACTTCAAAGCCTCACAAACCATTCATCAATCCATACACTATACAATCCACACAAAAATTGCAAAAGGGTGGAACTCAAAATGGCTACTATAGCCCTCATCCCAAAAACTTGTATATTCCTACAAATTTCAATCCTAACCACATGATATCTATGTTTTCATGCATTTCAACTCATTCTCATCAATTCCCCTATTATTCTACCATTTTTGATGCATTTTCTCATTATTTTCAAAGAAACAAGGGACGAAAGGAAGGAGGGTCCGCGTACCTCTTCTAGCGAACCTCCCCTTACTCCAGCGAGCTCCTCCAGCCCTAGCAAAGCCTCGGTGAAGCTCCAATGATCCTTGGCATCTAGCGGGCGCTATTTCTTCCTCTCTCTCTCTCTCCATCCCAGCTCGTCTCCCTCTTCACTACCTCTTCCTCCACCCAATCTCCCCTCCTCTTTATTTCCTCCTCCTCCTGCATGACGTCGACCATCCATCCTGTCGGAGGTCAAGGGGAGGTACGGGCTGTTGGCTGGTGGTGGCAAGGGTGTGGGTGGGGGAGAGGAGGAAGAAAAAGTAGAAGAAGAATGCTTGTGGGGAGAGAAAAGAGAGAGAAACAGAAGAAAAGACAGGTGTGCAAACTGAGGCAACTGTGCATCCTCAAATTGGACTCCACATCGGTCCCAAATCACAAGCAGGTGCACAGAAAGCCAACCACAAGCTCACACATCTAAGAAACCACTGATTATCCATTAATAAACCATTTATACAATATTACAATTAATTACATGATTTACAATTAAAAATGGATAATCAGGCCCAAATGTCACATGGTTGCCAATCTTCGAGCTTTGCATGCTAGTGAGGAGGCTCGAGAAGTGTTATCTAGTGGCTGTGGAAGCTCTAGATCATGTGTTGGCAGTCGAAGCTTGGCTAAGAAGACGTTGGAGGTGAGTTGAGTTTTGTTTTGAAAGTTGGATTCACTTCCTTTCTCTCTTTGCATGAGGATGATTTGGATGTTTCTTTGTGTTTGGGTTGCTATATGGGCTTGGATTGCTTGGCCATGCTCTGATAGAGGTCGGGATGGCTGAATCTAGCAACTCTGCCCACGAGGATGGCCAGAGATGGAGCTTGTTTGCTGTGTTGATGGATTGCATGTTGTGTTTTTGAGATATGAGATATGATTTCGATTCTTAAATGTAGATGCATGTCAGATCTATGAATTGAGCATGATTTGAGAATGATTTTCCAAAGTTTTGAGAGATTATTACGTTGATTCAATGGATATCTTCCCTTGTAGTAGTCTAAGCTCTTGTTTGACCTTTATGCCTTTGATTGATCATATCTCGAGCTATGATTATTATATTTTTGATATCATAGATGTGATGGATAGAAGACTTAGAAATCTTTAATGTGGTATATTATATGTTAAATTCTAGATTGAATTGACGAATTTCATTAGCTTACAGTAAGTGAGTTGTGTTTAGCTTTGAATGCAAAGAATGATATAATGCATATGTTGCCTACCTCTATGTTTATGAAGCTTTTCTAATGATTCAGACTTATGTTTTGATTTTTATATTGTTGGTTTATGTTGTGAGAATGATTCATAACATTGAGTGTCACATTTGCATGTTTAATTTCATGATTATTGTGTTCTCGGTGAACACTGTTCAATAGGTAAGTGCTCTAGCTTCTTTAAGTGATATCTTGAGTTTTAGATATCATATTTATGTGTTTTCAATTGCAAATGTTAGAAGATTTTGAGATGTTCATTTTGATATACTATTTGCAATTTTTTGATTTGTGTAGCAAAATTTGAAGTGGTTTAAATTTGTTGTGATTTTCTTTTGCTCTGGTTTTTATTCCTAAGTCACGTATTATTCGCGACGATTGTCCACGAGGATTGTTTGTGTATTGTGTGCATGGATTGTCTATAGGGTTTTGGTTGATAGTGAGATTGTGGCCTATTATTAGTTTTGTTTTGGAATCAATGATTGATAGAAATTTAAAATGTTTTGGAAACGATTTAAGAAAAATGTTGAGAAGGTTTTGAAATGATTTTACCTCTGATTTGTTTTATGGACCAAGAAACTAGAGGATCATGCTGTCGAGACCAGGGGATATAATCATATTCCTGGGTGATCGAGTACGAAGCCTAGATTGAGGTTCAAAGATCAAAAGGCTACAGGTAAGTGTCGTCAGATCTTAGAGGTATGTTACTCTTGGATTATCATTCACAAGACTGAGATTGAGGTCTGTGAGTTGAGGTGCTCGCTAGACCTAGAAGTATGATAATTTAGTTGCTTTTGGAACTAAGTGTTAGTGGTGTTGGCTAGACCCAAAGTAGGACACTTTGGTTGGTCTAGGCAAGGAGACTAGGAGACCGAGAGGACAGACTATGCGTAGTTTGGCCAGTATAGCTAGATGCACATGTCTCGTTTCTAGTAACGTCCTAAGAGAGGATAGTTTTTCTATGTATGGCTAGCATTGTTGAGGGTCCTTTAGAGAGATTGGACTTTGAGATGAATAGGCTCCTCACATGGTGACTTGTCGTGGCAGTGCAGTGCACTTCGACAGCTGCTTGTGGCTAAAGTCGGTTGTTTAGTGCAAGGCAACACAATTCAGTTTTTTCGCCTATATGGTAGTGTGGTTTTTAGCAGTTTCTAAGGATCATATAGTTTTTAATGGTTTCGCCTATGTGGCGTTGAGCTTGAGATAGCTTTCTAGATGTGCATCATATAGTCTAAGTGCATTGTGTTTTTAGAGGTTTTACTAGTGTGGCTACATGTTTGAGATGATTTATGGATGCACATCATATAGATTGAGTGCATCTGGTTTTTTGTGGATTTTGCCATTGTGGCTTCAAGAGATGGGGAGATATTATTTTAGAAATTTTCTACATATTCCTGAGTTGGTATGGTTGTATAGCAATATTTGATGATTTAATGGCTTTATATCATGTCTTTTGATGCATGTCTAAGATTTGGATTCATCTTGTGGTTTTTACGTGGTTTTGGCTTGTGTGGCAATGGGTTTTTGGGAGATGTCTATTTTGGAGTTTTTGGTATGCTCCTGATTTGACATTGGTTTCTCATGTTTTTAGGTCAATAGTGATTTGAGGTTTGTCTGTAGTTTTTTTTTGGACAATAAAAGATTTTTTATTGATAATAAAAGAGTACAAAATAATGATACATTTTTGAATGAGAATAGGGACCCATTTATCACCAGCCTCTGGTTAGTCTAAAAAGACTCCTTTTCAAAATCTATGCCCTTGGGAGAAAGAAGAAGAGAAAAAGACTAACCTATACTCTTTCTATTTCTAATACTAGGGACACCCCACTTGTCAAGATTACAAATACCTTGCAGCTTCCTAGGTAAGTCTGAATAACTATGATAAACAACGTCTTGCTATAATCTCCCACCATCCCTAGCTAGAAAGTTTGTAGCCATATTGCATTCTCGGTAGTGATGGACAATATGAAAAGAAAACTACGCCAAGTTACATCTCCACCAGCAATTGCACTTCCAACTAATGTCAACCTTTCCTTGTAACATACGCATAACTAGTAGAGAATCAAATTCCACTGTCTGAATAACAATACCTCGATCCTAACAAAGCCTTAATAGGTCCCAGACGACTCTCATCTCTACCTCATTGTTGGTGATACAACCATAAAAATGTGAAAAAGCTAGGATAACACGCCCAAGTGGATCTCTAACAATGCCTTCCCCACCCACACTACTTGGAGTAGCTGATCCATCAACATTAGCCTTGAGTCCTATTGAAGGTGGCATCTACCAAACAATAAGAAATGACCACTCAAAACCATTGGAACTTTGAAGTCCACCTGCTAAAGGGCCAACACATCTCCACCAATACTATCAAATGTCTTACCACTAAGCATGAGATTGCATTCAACAATAATTCCTTAAATAACCTATGGAGAACACAAATATCTACCAAAAAACCGTCTATTACACCTTCCTCTACAAATATGCCAACATATGTACCCTGGAAGGATCCCCATAAGAGTATGATTATAGGATGCTGGCCAAGCTCGATCATGCCAATAAGTAATACTCAAAGCAATATCATTACTAGTTTGAATAAGTAATAGAGAAGAAAAAAAACACCAAACCCTCTTACCCAAATCACCTTGCTTGAGAAGATGGTCCAAAGTCTCAATCTACGATAACACACAACAATTATAGTTAGAGACAAAAGGAACTACACAGGCCTGAACAATTGCATCAACCACCACCGCATCCCACTTGACACACTAGAGATATAAAGACATTTTTGCAGGTAACAAATGAGAACAGATCCATTTCTTCTTAAACACAACCATATTCATATTTATCACCTTCCAAGCACTCTTACAATCAACAGACGGAGTCCAAACCAATGTGTCTAGTTCGCCCTGAGAATTAACATGCAATTCATTAAAAATATGCCACATATAAGCCAACTCACATGAATCACCATCCACATGATCAACAAATAACTCTCTATGGAATTACACATCGCCAACCTTAGCTGAAAGATCAGATCCAGAAAGATGCTGAATTTTTCATAAATAATTCCAACCACAACCATTTATCCATTCAAAATAAGCTATCACCTTTATCAACAAGCCCCATTGTTTGAAACATCACCAAAGGCATTACAATCATTAGTGACTTCCACCTAGTAGAACCATAAAAAGGAGCAATTGCAAACCATCCTCTCTGAGCAACTCGATATTTATCTTGACAAAAGCAACTCCAAAGTGATTCTTTCCTCAGAATTGTCCAGCAACTTTTAATTTTAAACAAAAGATGCAGATCATCAAATTGACGAATACCCAAACCCATTTCATTAAATGGTTTAGTGTAGCAATCCCATCTAACCTAGTGATGAAGCTTCTTCTCATCCTTATAACCCCATAGAAAATTGTAATGCCCCTAATTTCCATAATAATTTAAAGTAATCATATTACAAGAAATTAAAAGCTAAACAATAATATTAACTACCAGAAACCTGTGTATATGACTACGAAACTCCAGATTACGTGCACTATGCTAAATTCCATCTGCGTGCCTACACCTACAACTCAAAAATCACGAAAAACAAGCATGAGTGACAAAAGTCACCCTACACGCACCCCACAAAAACAATGGAAAACAAATATGTATAAATTTTTCCTTAAAAATCATTTCACAAATCATTTTCTCTAAAACCACCAAGATTGACATACCAGACCCAATAGACCAAAAACCACAACAAACGTGGCCCACAACGGCCAAAACAGCAAACAAGGCTCTACTAGCCCAAAATCACAAACAAGGCCCTCAATGGTCAAAACCACACACAGTGAGTCGAGAAGCCCGATGCCAAGCTACCAACTCTAGCCACCGAAGTGCACTGCACTGTCATGGTGGCACCACCCTATGTAGGAGTGACACCGTCCCACGATTCTCCCACCTGGAGAATCCTCACAAAGCCATCCCCTCTCTGGGAAGGCAGTCCTATCTCTCAAGACGCTACCAGCTACGGGGTACGTGTTCCTTTCACACCGGCCACCACAGGGTATGCCTCCTCACGGCGTCATCCACATGGTGCTCAAGAGGGAGTGTCATACCTCTAAACACGATAACATCCGAACCTCAGTGCTCACAGCTATAGTAGGAATATCATACCTCCCCATCATACCACAAGACACCTCAACCCACGAACCTCAACTTCGGCCCCACGAATGATAGTCAGGGAGTATCCTACGTCCAAGACACGATGAACACTCGCCTCTGTCTCTTGATCCCCAACCTCAACCAGGGAGATGTGTCCAATCACCCAAGAATATCGTCACATTCTCTGGTCCTGACGACATGATCCCACGGTGTCTTAGCCTGTACATAGAAAACCAGGAAAAATATTTTCCTAAATAGGCCAACTCATCCTTTTGAAAAACCTTTTCAAACCATTTTATACTTTGTAAAACTCTTCCAAAAATCTCTACAAAATCAATGTATCAGGTGTCCCAAAAGCCCACCCCTAATGACCAACAATCCCACCTCAAATGGACAAAACAAACCAATCTGGAAATCCAAAGAAAACCATTTTCATAAGGGCAGCTGGTCCTAAATCGATAGACCATTTTGAAAATGGAATATCAAAATTCCCTGATCTAGTCGACCAAAAAGGATCGGTCGCCCGAACTGGGTATAGGTTAACACTCAAGGTATGGAACGACATAATGCAACCCAGATCGGTCGACCAAAAATCCTTGATTTAGTAGTCTAATTTGGTTCGATTGACCGGACCTACACTAGGAGGACCAAATTGACAGAAAAACAACATATTGAAATGATTTGGTATGGTGTTGTAGACACCCCAATTTTGCAGGATTGTAGGAAGTCTTCTTTAGAGTGGGAATTTCTATTGTTGGACTCCCAATCATTTTCACCAAGGCCAACTTGACATCCTAACCTAATTTTATCCACAAAACTAGCCTAAACCTTTGTTTCAATCTAAAACCATAGTGGATCAATCAATTCACCAAACCAAAACCTAAATCCTTGTTATATCTCAAATTCATCCAAATCCATGCATATCCAACAAACCATGCCAATAGCCTAAAACTTAATCACACCTAAAACCAAGCCCACACATGCAAATCCTTTTTAGGCCCACATAAGCCCATGTAAGCCCACAACACCTCAAGCCATCTCTTCTTCTTCCTCCAGCCCAATAGCCTCCACCTTGAGCCCATGCATCACATAGGGAGAGGAGAGAGGAGAAGATGGTAGGATTTTGGTTTTGAGTTAAAAGGTTGTTTGGGTTGGTTAGTGGTTGTTAGAGTTTGTTAGGTTTGTTATTAGATTGTTAGAATTGGTTAGGTTTTTCAGTTGTGGTTAGAGTTTGTTAGGGTTGTTATTGGTTTGGTTTGTTTTGTTAGTGATGAGTTTGTTAGGGTTGTTATTAGTTTGGTTAGGTTTGTTAGTGGCAAGTTTGTTAGGTTTGTTATTGGGTTGTTAGGATTGGTTAGGTTTGTTAGTGGTGGTTAGAGTTTGTTAGGTTTGCTATTGCTTTGGTTATGTTAGTGGTGAGTTGTTAAGTTGTTATTGGACTGTTAGAGGTTGTCAGTGGATTGGTTAGGAGGTTTGTTAGGTTGTTACGGGCAACCTCTTCCTATATAACGACCGGAGATGAACTTGCATGGGGGGCTCTTTTCTCTTCCGTTCCTTGGGAGGAAAACAAGGAAAGAAGCACAGCAACACTCTTCTCTCTCTTTCCTGTGAAATCCCATCCTCCTCCTCCTCAGCAACTCATCAATCATCAAGCTAGCCACCATTATCCCTACGGCCACCCTTCCTCTAGCTCTTCTCAACTACTACCAGTAGCCACCTTCCTTCACTATGCCCAACGGCCATGCAGCTTTGAGGAGAAGGTTTTCTGACTAGAGAGGAAGAACTTGCGAGCTCTGGTGTGTGCTTGAGCTTGCAGAGCTCAGTCCACCTTGCTAGCTGGTAGAAAGGAGGCGAGGAGAGAGGGATGCTTGAGCAACAGAGGGGCCATTTCATCGGCTTCGTACACCAGTCGGCAGCATCCGTCATCCATGAACCCATGCATTACAGGTAAGCTTCCTCACCCTATCCTAGCATGCATGCATCAGAGTAGTCCACTGCATTGATCCTTCCTTCTCCTCCCTCGGGTCCCTATCACCATGAGAAAGAGAGAGAGGGTGTCGGGAAAACCAGATCATCGTCGTAACCACACCACAATGAACCGAGCCACGTAGAGAATGGCAAACGAAGGAGAGAGCCTATAGACTTCCATGCCACCAACCACAGGTCCTCCTCACACCCTACGACCACTTCCGACCACCAGTTTCCCTTGCAGGATGCTTCCAGCACTGCTCAGTTCGGGTCAGAGGAGACACCGTCGTCAGAGAAGACACCGAGCTCAGGTAAGTTTCTCCACCTTTTTCCCTGCATGCATGCATTAGTCCTTCTTCCTTCTTCTTCCTAGAGCCCATGTAGCTGTGTGGAGGGGGAAAGTGAGCATGGAGCCAGCCACCAACGTAGCAGACCTCCCATCGAAATCGTAGCGACAACCTTCTCCTTCACCTCTGGCCTGTGGTAAGGAAGAGAGAGAGAGAACACGAAGAGTTTAGCCACCTCCCCCGGTCCTCCTCTTCTCCCTCAGTCCTCTTCTTCTCCTTCATATTTCCATTTTCTTCTTCCTTCCAACTGGAACCCACCACTGCCTCCTGACCTAGCCACCGTCGATCTATGTCGCCTCGCAGTCGTGGAAGAGGAGGAGCACAAGGAGAGCTCGGCTCCTCTCAGCCTTGCTTCCCTTTCTCCTTACTAGCCTCCTTATCTCTTTTCCACTTCCTTTTCTTATTCCTCTATCTCCCCGTTACCCGTGCAGCTCATGCGGCGTGAGGAAGAGTAGGAGAGAAAGGAGAGTAGCTCACCGGAACTACTACCTTCCTCCCTCCAGTAGCCTCAGTCCATTCTCCACCTCCTCTGTCCTACTTCTTATCCATCTTTAGCAACCTTCCATAGAGCCCGAACCTAGCAAAGCCAACTCAAATCGTAGCCACTCTCCGAACCTTCTCCATGTGAGCCTTCATGCAACACAGATCGAGAGAGAGAGAGCACTCGCCACTGAACCCATCCTCCATTTCCACTCCATCTTCAGTAGCCTCCACAACAGCCTTCACCTCTAACCTCCTCTCTTCTCACACCAAACCAACGTCCTCTCTCATAACCCAACGTCCAACAGTAGCATGCAACCCGTGCAACCATGAGAAGAGAGAGAGAGAGGAAGAGAGAAACCTTCCTCCAATCGACACTCCCACCATCATCCTCTTTCTTCTTCAAACCAATGCAACCCATGCAACAGAGAATGAGAGAGGGAGAGAGAGGAGAGAATACATGGAGAAAGGAGGAGGGCAGCCCATCCTACTCACTTTTCATCTCACCCGTAGACTCCATCACTTAGCCTCCATGTGGATTCATGGAATCAACATGGGTTGCCCTTGCATTAGGGTAGGGAGAAGAAGAGAGGTTTGCAAGTTTGCTCTGTAGGCTGGTCAAGCTAGTCCCGATGACGGATCTAGGAAGCAAGTCCCGATGGCGGATCTGGGAAGTGAGCCCAATTGACGGATCTTGGAGGCGAGTCACCAAAGTGAGGCTCAGTGACGACCTTGCTTGATGGAAGCAACAGGTGAGGATGGCCAGCGGAGCTCACCAAAGATAGGACAGGCATTGACATTTCATGTCTTGCATTCATCATCACCCACATGTACATTCACTTGCATACATTTCATGCATTCATCTTCACACATGCATTTCATGCACACCTCATGCATATTTTCATATATATGTTCTCATGCTTATCATACGTTGCCGCATTGAATTGAATTTGCTTTCTGGGATGCATTTCACGACTTTAGTCTGACTTTACAATTCTATTCTATATTGGTTTTCACTTCACACGAGGGCGTACATTAATCAGCATGTAAATGCCTACATTGACCCAATGAGGATTGTTTCCCTTTTTGACTTTCACGAGCATTTAAAGTTTTCCACTGTTTTACACCAGGTTTCTCTTCAAGTGACTCTGATTTACTTATTTTCACCATCACCCAAGGGCGTACATTAATAGGCATGACAATGCCAACATGGACTTGAATACAGATTATTTTCCCTTTTTGACTCTCTCGAGTTTTGTCAGTTTCTACCGCTTTGAGTGACGCTCTCCAAACATTTCTGATTTTCATGGTTTTCCTATCACCTAAGGGTGTACATGGTCACTCGGATTATTTTCCTTATCATTTCTCCTTTATTCACTATTTCTTGGAGATGTATGTCATGTTTTTACATTCTTCCTAGGCATGTGCATCAGAAGTAGATAATACACACGCTAGATTATGAGCAAGCGGTTAACCTTGAAAGACCGATTTCTTTGGGCTTATGGGGGTGCCTAACACCTTCCCCATGAGTAATAACGATCCTTACCCTTTCTCTGGCCTGTAGTGATTTACACGCTACATCCACTAGGCACAGAGCACATATGTATTTCTTTGCATTGATTTCTTTGAGTTTTCTTTGTATTTGGTTTTTGCTCGTCTTTCCATTAAAAGACTAGGTGGCGACTCCTTTTCCTTCTCCTTTTCCTTATCCGTCTTGGGGGTTTCTGAGTGAAGTCTCCTTCCTCATATTCACCATCTTCGCCATGACCATATCGGGATTCTTCATGTGTTTCATGATCAAGGAGTCATGTAGGGTTCCACCGGCATGGTCACAACCGTTTTCAGCGAAAACAAAAATAGGCCCTAGCCACAGCTTGCAAAATCACCCTAAATGGGACCAAGGGGTGGACCATCCAAAACAAGCACCACAAAATCCAACTAAAACATATATTGTAGACTCCCAAGTCTACTCCAAATCCACAGAAACAAAACCAACATCCATTCATCATGCAAGGAGAAATAAATTCGAGAAGCCACAAGGGTCGAAAACGACCAAAAACCACCCAACGCCATTAATGGCCATAAATACCACCATAAATCATCATAAATTCACAATAAATTCTAGGAATATAAATTTACCTAGATTTCATGCATTCCTATCATATTCTAACATTTCATGCTTTCTTCAACACGGGGTGAGGTGCGTACCTAAGAACATACTTTGACGATCCACTCCAATCACAGGCCAACTCCGGCAATCCCTAGTGTCCTCAGCCACTTCACGACCTCAAGGACACTGCATCAAAGCCCCATGCACCGCCACGTGTAGCCTCAAGCTACCTCCAACCTCTACTTCTTCACAACACCATCGATAGAGGAAAACAGGGGAGAAAGAGAGAATGGGTGAGGGGCAGAGAGAGAGACAGGGGAGGAGAGTGTAAGTGGGTGGGGGAAAGAGAGAGGTGGAGGAGGGGAGAGGTGAGGTGGGGGAAGGTGTCAGCAGTCGTAAGAAAGAGGAAGGGATGAAGAAGCATGAGGAGGAAGGAGGAGGAGGGTGTGGCGGGTTCGTTGCATGGCTTGAGTCCTCAAATAGCCACGCCACTGGAAAGGTAAGCACGTGGCCAACCAAACATCCATGAGTGCCGCAACAACCAGCAAAACCACACACCTCAACCACTCCCTCCCAACACGAGGCCAACTGCAAGCCTCACCAACCAGCCCACAAATGCGGGCCCTGCATGGACCCACACACAAGCCCACAAGTACAGTGCCATACACACAATGGCAACCACGCACAGTACCAACCACATGGGGACAAGCACAGGAACACACAAATAGAAGCGGGTCCACGAGGTCCAAGACCAAAATCACACAAACGGGCCTCAAAACAATAACACCTGCTAGAGATAAATTCATTAAAATTGTAAATAATTACAAAATGAATTTACGAGTGTTACATCCTAACCACCTAAAAAAAAAGATTTCACTCCCGAAATCACTCGTAGGCAAAAAGATATAGATACTAGGCTAAGATGGCTTCCACGGGCCCCCACGTGGCCTCCTTGGCTCCATGATGCCGCCACTGCACGAAGACCAGTGATATCACCTTATTCTACAGCACCTGTTCCTTACAGTCGATAATGGACAGATCTTCCTAGAGCCCCTCTAGCTAAACTAGGATCACATGAGATGCATTAGCCAGACACTTCATCAGCATGGAGACATGGAATACATCATGCACAAACATCTCTGGTGGTAGATCTAGCTGATAAGAAACCTTATCGATCCTTTGGGTAATCTGGTACAAGCCAATATAGCGAGGACTCAGCTTCCCCTGCTTCCCTATGACATCCGGGCCTGATTATCCATTTTTACTTGTAAATCATGTAATTAAGTGCAATATTGTATAAATGGTTTATTAATGGATAATCTGTTATTTCTTGGATGTGTGAGCTTGTGGTTGACTTTTTGTGCACCTACTTGTGATTTGGGACCAATGTGGAGTCCAGTTTGAGAATGCACAGTCACCTCGATTTCTGTGCCTATCTTTTCATCCTTTCTTCCTTTCGTTTTCTCTCTCTCTTTTCTCTCCCCACGGGCATATGTCCTCTCCTTCTTCCTCCTCACCCTCACCCTCACCGACACCCGTGCCACGAACGACACCGCCTGTGCTTCCCCGTCCCATCTGACGGGATGGATGGTCGACGGCTTGTGGGAGGAGGAGATATAGAGAGGAGAGGAGTTCGAGTGGAGGAGGAGGCAGTGAAGAGGGAGACGAGCTGGGAAGAAGAGAAAGAAAAAAAGGAACGTCCGTTGGGGGCCGAGGTTCGTCGAGGCTTCTCGGGGGCGTGAGGAGGCTCGCTGGAGCACGGGAGGATTGCAAGGGTGCCATCGGAGGTACGCGACCCTGTTCCTACCTCGTTTCCATGCTTTCAGTTGGATATGCCTAATGCATGAAAAATTGAGATAAATGCATGTAAAATTATAGAAAAATAGTAGGAATGACAGAAATGTGATTAATGATGTGAATGTGTAGAGATCATGCTAGGTTGTACGAATTTCGTGGGTTTTGGTAGAGAAATGCCTTAAATGTTTTAAGGTTTAACTCTGAGCATGTTCTCTTTGAAAATTTATATCTCCTTCTATGGTTAGTGAAATCATGAATGGATTAAGGAATTTTGAAGTAGACTCAATGGTCTATGTCCCATGATTTATTGGAAAATTTTGATGTGTGTTTGGGGGGTCCGATTTAGACTCCCACCTTAGGTGATTTCTGCCGTCCGGAACAGGGGAGGTGCCCAGGTTACGAGCCAAATTGAATTCGGCATGCCGAATTGAATTCAGATTAAGCCAGAATACCTGGTGTCGGCAGGCCAAAATCATCTAGTCGACTAAGTCAGGGGTTTTCGATACATCGAAAATATTCGGTGTACCGAACTAGGGATTTTCGGTATACCGAACTTGAAATTCGGTCTTCCAATTTTGCCCAGGCCCTCAATTATACAATGTGATTATAAAATGGAAAGGAAAGGTTTTAAATGGACATTTAGCATATGTAAATGTTGTTTTTTCCATGTAATGACATAAAGGAATGTGAAACCCAAATAAATAAATTTGGGCATGGTTTTGGGTTTTAGACCCTATAAATGAACAAAAAGGTTGATTTTGTGTGGTTTCTCGACATGAGACCCAATTTATGATATTAAGCATGGTTTTCATGATTTTAGTTGGGACCCCAGTGGAGGGTCAGGTGTTGCATGGAGGTAGAGTCCTGCAACGAAATGAATGAAATGGAAATGGTTTTGAATAGAAAAGCATAAAGAGTTTTGAAAATAAAACACTAATAATGTGTTAAGGAACCACGGGGGTTGGTGTCGACAACATGGTGGGAGTATGAGGCTCCAATGAAACCAGTTGCCAGACACGACTGTGGTTGCTGAGCTTGAGACGGTGTAGGCTGAGCCTGGGTCGTGATACCTAGTTGTTTGGGTCACTGAGCACGTGAAGGTGTAGGTTGAGCCTAGGTTATTGAACCTAGTTGTTCGAGTCACCGACGGTGTAGGTTGAGCCTAGGTTATTGAACCTAGTTGTTCGGGTCACCGACAGTGTAGGCTGAGCCTAGGTCGTTGTACCTAGTTGTTCGGGTCACCGATGGGGCGTCGACAAAGACGTATCCTCGTGCATATATGAAAAAAGAAATTGAGGCCGGTTGGCCCGGGTGGTGGCATCCCGCATGGGGAATTTCACCATGGCAGTGCAGGGAGGTAGAGGAAATGATGTCCTCGCCTACTGCTTGTGTGCCGGGTTACCCCTGATCAAGGTAACATCAATAAAGAAAAAGTGGAAATGAGTAAGAAAGAAATGTGGTTTTACTAGGATTGGACTTATGAATGGTCCTCAAATCCTGAAATGGAATAATGATGATGTTTTAACCAGTTACCAGCCAGTATTTATGATTTTGTTTTGAGTCTGAGAGGCATTTTGTTTTAGGCTGGATCTGGTAAAAAATGTGAATTTGAAAGTGTGATTTTGGGAAGAAATCCCAAGTATTGAAAAGGGCATGTTTTGGAAAATGAATTCCAAAGGTTTTAAAAGAAAATGCAAAGGTGTTTCTGAAGGAGAATGTGATTTGGAATAAATTTCCAAACGTTTTGAAAAGAAAAGAAACATGGCTTTTGAAAAGAGTGTGAATTGGGATTAAATTCCCAAGTGATTTCAAACGAGAGAAAAGGGAATGATATTTTAAAAGAAAAGAGGATTTTCAAGTGAAAACCGAGCTTTGAAGGAAAAAAAAAATTTAAAAATTGAGTTTTATAGTTTTCTAGAGATTTCTATGGTTTTGTGTGTTTAGGGCGTGTACTGGGTGACTTAGATGTCACTCACATGTGCTTGTTTGATTTTCTGGTGCAGTTCGGTATAGGAGTAGGAGCTTTTAGCCACACATTAAGATCCTAAAGGTGAGCCTTAGTTGCAGTTATTTAATTTTACTGTAATTAGTGTAATTTTGCTTTTGATACTGTGATCTAGTAGCATGCTCGAGATCGGGGTATTACATTCTCGAACTTCATTACACCCTTGGTCTACGATACCTTCAGAAACACATAGTCTTCCACTAAAAATTCCAATGGTCATCGCTTGCTATCAGCATAACTCTTCTGTCGACTCTATGTAGCCAACGACCTGTAACAGATCAAATCAACCTTGTTCGTATACAGCTGCACAAGCATAGGACCAATCAATAGATGCTCTCCCACCTCGCTCCAGGAAACTGGCGACTTGCATGGCCTACCATACAACACTTTGTACGGTACCATCCTGATGCTCGAGTGATAACTATTATTGTATGCGAACTCAATCAGCTACAAATAGTCCTCTCAACTCCCTTGCTAGTCTAGGGCACATGCACTAAGCATATCTTCCAGTGTCTGGATAGTCCTCTCTGTTTGACCGTCTGACTAAGGATGAAATGTTGTGCTATAGTTGAGCATTGTGCCAAAGGCCTCCTGCAGAGTTTTCTAGAACCTTAAGGTGAACCTTGTGTCTCAGTTGGACACAATGGACACAAAGGCCTCTGCTAGAACGTATATCGGAAGCTTCACTCGAATGGTCAAGAAGTGAGCAGACTTGGTCAGCCGATCCACAATCACCTACACAATGTCATTCTTCCTTTGAGTACACGGCAAACAAGTCACGAAGTCCATGGAGATATGCTCCCGCTTCCACACAAGAATATCCAACGGCTGTAAGGTCCCTCCAGGTCTTTACTGCTCTCCCTTAACCATCTAGTAGGTGGTACACCTTGCTACATGGTCAGCAACATCCCTCTTCATGCCAGGCCACCAAAAGTTTTGTTTCAAGTCTCAGTACATTGTTGTACTCCTGGGGTGAATAGTATAGCTAGACCGATGCACTTCATCGAGCAATCTTTGCCTGACATCCTCATGATGGGGCACGTACAAACGCATATCGTACCTTACTCTCCATATGCCCTAATGGAGAAATGAGGCTCTCCACTAGACTCCAGCTTCCCAAACATGGCTTGAACAAACGGATCTAGCTGCTGACAGGTCATAATAAACTCTATCAACTTGGGGCGAACAGACAGGTTGGCCACCCAAGCACCAACCGTTCCCCGAGCTTGCCACTTCGGCCTATAGCTCACCAGATCCTCCAGTATGGTCCACTCTTTAACCATCATGCATGCCAACACGTGCGTACAACTACTCAAAGCATCGGCAACCATGTTGGCCTTCCTAAGGTGGTAGAATAGGCTAAAATTATAGTCCTTCAGATACTCCACCAACCAATGTTGCCTCAGGTTGAGGTCCCTCTGCATGAAAATGTACTTCAAGCTCTAATGATCGATGAAGACCTCAAATTGCTCTCCATGCTGATAGTGTTGCCAAAGCTTGAGAGCGAACACTACGGCAGCCATCTCCAAATCGTGGGTCGAGGTAGTTCTTCTCATGATCCTTCAATTGGCGCGAAGCATATGCGATGACATTGCCATGCTGCATCAGAACCCACCCCAACCCAATACCACTGGTGTCACTTTGCACAGTGAAGCCACCACATCTAGATGGTAGAGTCAACATAGGGGCAGAAACCAGACGAGACTTCAGTTCTTGGAAACTCGCTTCACAATTCTGGTCCCAACAAAACGGAACCCCCTTCCTAGTCAACTCTGTCAGAGGCACGGCTATGGATGAGAAATCCCTGATAAACCTCCTATAATTGCCTGCCAAACCCAAGAAATGCCTGATCTCTATCACAGTCCTGGGTCACTTCCAACTGGTCACTGCCTCGACCTTGGCAAGATCCACACTGATGCCTTCTCTAGAAATCAAATGGCCAAGAACATAACTTCACTTAGTCAGAACTCACACTTGGAGAATTTGGCATACAGCTAATGATGCCTCAAAGTATCCAAAACTGCCCTTAGGTGCAAGATGTGAATCTCCACATCAAGGGAGTAGACTAGTACATCATCAACAAAAAACACATTGAACTGGTCCAAAAAAGGACTAAAAATCCTGTTCATCAGATCCATAAATGCAATTGAAGCATTGGTCAAGCCGAAAGGCATGACTGTGAACTCGTAATGCCTGTACCATGTCAAAAAAGTAGTTTTCTAAATATCTAAGTCTTGTATCCTAACTGGTAATACCCTGACCTTAGATCAATCTTCGAGAACACAGATGCAAACTGCAACTAGTCGAATAGGTCATCAATGCGAGGAAAGGGATACTTGTTCTTCACCACGATTTGGTTCAGCATCTGATAGTCTGTACACAACCGGAGTGAACCATCCTTCTCGTTGATGAGCAAGATAGGCACTCCCCATGGAGACACACTCGGCCTAATAAACCCCTTATCTAGCAACCCCTGCAACTGAATCTTGAGTTCTTGCAACTCCACTAGTGCCATGAGATAGGGAGGCTTCAACACAACACTTGAATCGGGAATCAGATCAATTGAGAACACTACTTCCTTGTGAGTTGGCATACTAGGCAAATCGTTAGGGAAAACGTTGGGATATTCACACACCACAGAGCTGTTATGAACACCCAACTCAAGAGTAGTGGAGGTAACTATACTAGCTAGATACCCCACACAACCCCTGGCCAAGGACTTATAAGCCTTCATAGTTGAAATGACAAGCCTAGGCTCACCCTAACACGCACCTTACACAAAGAAAAACCCATCCTTAGGAGACCCAAAATAAACTCTCCTCCGAGCATAGTCAATCAAAGCGGACTGCTACGCCAACCAATCCATGTCGAGTATCACATCGTACTCCTGCATGTCCATCATGATCAGGCTGGCATCGAACTCTTTGTCGTTCAGCATCAAGTTGATGAATCGTAGATACTTCCATGCCAAACTGTACTCCCATAATGGCGTTACCACGCTGAGATGAAAGGCCAACCTAGCCAATCTCTCTTCCAGCTCTACCACAAAAGACTCAAAGACAAAGGAGAAAGAATTTCCTGAGTCAAACAACACTTTGGTCATCCAACCTGCCACAATAAAAGAACCTGATGGCCAAGCAAAACAATAACACCACATCCATACAATCAAGCAGATGTCCAGGTTACAAAGATATTACAGCAAGCACAGTGGGTCACAATATCAATTAGTCACCCTTACCCTCAACTACATTTCCTGAAGTCCCAATGCCTGGAGTTACAATGGTAAACACCCATCCCTTAATTGGCTGTTGCGATGCGCTTTTTGCCTTCTTTGCCTATTCTGGACAAGATCACTGAACAAGTCCCGCCTTTCCGTAGTTGTAGCACACCATTGGAGTGGAAGTCTGCCTAGGTTGGGGACATTGTGTAGCAATATAACCCACCTGACCACAGTTGAAACACTGGTTCCCACTAGGAGCACTAGACCCTGTCTGACTGATGCTAGTTCTACTATTCCCAGCAAAGCTCCGCTGACCTATAGAGGAAACACTGGACCTCCCCTTCTGCTTCTTCTCAAGACTACCAGAACTACTTGCACTTGGAGGACTGGAGAAAGAGAACTGTGAAATAAAAGAAGACTTACCCTTCTGTAGACACCCCGATTTTGAGTTAACCTAGAGATGAGTATCCTTATGTTGCTTTGGATGTGATCAACCCTTACACCATACCCGGAGCCTGTAGCAAGCCAGAGCCCAAATCAGTGAAATCTGTGAGCTGGGTTGGCGCACCTTATAAGCACACCTCATAGGCGCACCAAGCAGGCGCACATCACTGGCTCACCAAGCAGGCGCCCAGCCTTTTCCAGGCTGCGGCTGCAGACCTTCCATCTTCCGGGCTGTTACCCTTGCAAACGAATGTGCCAAGGAATATTCGAGGCTTTTCGTTTGCAAGGC